>QNQO01005472.1:0-67107 GCA_003290165.1 Berberis thunbergii
GTCCCAGCTGTGACGACTTGATTCAGGTATGACATCCCCAACATGAGATGCTTTTTCCCTTTATCCATACGCTTTCTCCGCGTATTTCTTTCTGGCTCCGGAACATAGTTTGCCAGCCCGTCATTCTACCTGCTAATATGCATCCTGGAAGCATAAGAAATGTCAACCTCTTGATGTCAGGCTTGGTTGCTCATCTTTACCACATCCGGAGCAAACAGACTAATCTGCGCATCCAGGTGGAGGTCTTTCGATACTAGAATCACTCCAGCACTACCCTCACTGTCTTCACTACATCAGGACCCTCATCTACAAATTTCCCCTCACTCACAACGATTGATTCTTTTTCATGAGCCGACTCAAAGTCAGTTGTCGAGGAAGAAAAAAATGAGTTATTCCTCGAACTCGTCGTCACCTCAATATGAGGGCAGGAGCGAGACGGAAGACAGTACGATCGATGCAGAGGGGACCTTTCGCCATAAGGACAATGGTCAACCGACTCTTCAGCGGGCCTGACAGGGCCGCAAACAAAGTCTTTCAAAGAAAAGGGACGATCCAGTCCCACACCAGACAAAGCTTCCACGCCCGCTTGTAGTAGTGCTTTGTTCAGAACCTTCGCCTGTTTTGTACTCAGCTTTGTTACATCTTCAACCCTAACAATTTGCAAATACTCCCTTAACAAGTCAGGAAAGGAAATGAGAGCCTTTGCTAGAGCATCAAGCCCCTCGGACATATTAGTCTCCAACCCAATGATGAGTCAAGAACTGTCCAACAGCTTCACACCGTTTGGATGATGTTGAACGCCCATGATCGAGCCTAGATACATCATGAGGCCTCTTTAAATGAATAGGAGAAGGAAACACCTCACTTAGTTCTACCCTCCTTGAAGGGCTCAGGATCTTAATCTTCGATAACTTCATATTCTTCGAGGAAGATACACCTTTAGGCTTTGGCTTCGAAAACCTAAAAATAGTAGGAGCCTCATGTCAGTGATCCCACTATCAGCTGTGCTTGATATTAGAAGACTTAACGACATCCTCAATCCTTAGACGAGGCATGTCGCGAAACGAGTTCAGAGGCGTTTTATCCTCAGCAGAAAGAAATGAAGTTGGGAATATCCCTACGAAAGCGCAAAAGTCAATGTGATATGCATTTAACACTGGAAGATTAGAAACAAAATTGAACTTACTCGGTTGCCTGAGTTCCCGCTAGATCGGACGACCAACAAGCTCGAAATACTTTGAGTCCGCGGAGGCCATGAAATACAATTTCTGCCAACACTTAAAATCGTTAGGCAAATTGCCAAAGTAGTCTGGCAATGTCAGCACGCACACAATGTGCTCGTTTATCCGAGGGGAAGTAAGCAGTTGGACTGCCTTCAAAAATACTCGGATACTAACATCATTCGCCCTAATTAGGATGGTGACACAGTCCTATACTCATTTGACACCAGTTGAGTGAGCGCAGTGCCAAGGTACGCTAGGAACTCACAATTTCTTTGATAACAGGAAAATGGAAACCCGATTGAAGCATACCTCAGTGAAGACAGATTAACCCTTTTGGATGGGACAACGACGTCAGATCAGCTCCCAGAGTGAAAAGCACTAGATCTTTAGGAATCCCGTATGTTTTATGAAGGACTTCCAAACTCAACTCAGAAAGCGACCTCTCCTCAAATAACTTGCAACCCTTAGCGAACAATTCATCGGGAATATTCAGGCTCGCCATGAGAGATCGTACAAGCATTCGATTACGAAGGTTGATCAAAGTCAAAAGCATGAAATGTGGTACGACAAAACAAAGTCTCTGAGATCGAAAGAGTAAATAAGTCAGACCCTGCAGAAAAGAAATCTATATAGAAAACAGAACTCCCATTTTTTCTCTTTCGAGCAAATGCACGCCCAATTAATGAAGCTTGCGACTCGAGGAAAAAACTCAGACTCAACCATCACGACTGTATAGTTGCTTCATGAAATGACTTGGTGGACCGATGAGATGACCCACCAACTCGGGGGGGAGTAGCTGATGATACATCAAATCGTCTTCTGATCAACACCATACACATGTCATGATAATCTCGTCAACATAACAAAAATAGCATGATCGCACGCTCAATATAGCAAGGCCCAGACAACGTTAAGCCCATGATTGGTAGGATTTAGAAGGTTGGTCCCAAATTAAAACCCGCCACTAAGCCCACACGTCACGCGGTCAAGCCCAATACTTGTAAGTCCTGATAAGGCAAGAGTAAACCCTGATAAGTAAAGTATCTAGGGGATTGACCCAAGACGGACATGCCAACAATACTTTGGTTCCGACTAGGAAACAAATACTGAAGTATAAGTGGCAAACAAACTTCCTTGCATGGACAACACTCAGAAAGTGAAACCTTTCTTGTAGGTCTAGGAGCACAAGTTGTGTAGGGAAACTTTTCTACATGAACAACTCCCAATAAGGAAATGATCTCTGGCAATATCTCTTTCCCTAAACTATTCCACCAAAGGTCGAGCCGAACAAGGACTCTCACACTATAAAAGGGAGATAAGGTCGATGAACAAAGATAGACTATAGAAGCCCAATTTACAACATTAAGCCTCTCCTAAGCCTTATCTAACTTAAGCATCGGAGTGCCATCGGCCACCACACAGTGGTCCTTGGCTCACGTGCGTTCCCTGTGCAGGTTTAGGTAAAGGCGAAGCAGGAGAGCAGAAATCAACTACATCAACTATCATGACGATTGAACTTAGTATTGAGGTTGAGGTGCGAATTACAGATCCACAAGCATTTGGGTAGTCTCACGTTACTCAGTAATGGTTCAGTCAAGGAGCGAGTAGCAATTTGTTGAATACTCGGGGAGTAATCAGCATACTCAGACGATTAATCACAATAATTACTATATTTCTACACGTAGGAACATTCAATTAGCTCAAGGATTACTAAGAAATTCAATATCTAAAAATCTCTTATAATATAAATGAATATCATCATTGTCAAATAAAATGATACCAACTAAAAAGTATTACACACATTTCAAATTTTCAAATGTAACTAGCTTACTACATAGCACAACCTAAAGGGGAAAAAGGTGAAAAAAAGAAAGGAAAAAAAATGACCCGATCGTGTTGTACCCAATTACTTGACCGAGTTTTTGATTACTCCGCAAGTATTGCAACTGGGTAATTAGGACCGAGACCTGTTTCTTAAAACTCTTCCATGGGTCGTTACCGAGGACTAGGCGATTAGGCTACTCATGATCCAGTCTTATACATTTGGTTATTTTATTTGTGCAACTTATATATTTTGCAGACATTTCATAACTTGAAGTTAGTCGCTACATTTTGTCACCATTTGGTTGACAGATCCACGTTAGTAGGATATGTGTATTAGGAATTTTACTTTAGTTATTCAGTGAGTAGTGATTCAATGAGTTACCTCACAGCATTAAGCAAGGGTGAGGATCTCCACCATTGGATAGAATGAATAAATCTTATTCTTTTACCGATTTAACAAAAAAATATGGGCAGTTATAAATGGAAGGTTTGATAATATTCAAAACTTTCCAATTTTTCTAAGACTATGAAAATAGGAAATGTTAGCAAACATCTTTTCAAGTTATAAATCTAATTCAAAGACCCAATTCAAATTTTTTATGAATTATTTTTTCACATAATTTTGATCTTTACAGGGTATTGAGGTTAAACCTAAATCAATCTTTAAGCTTGAGGAAGGTAAGGGCTTTGTTAATAAGGTAACAAGAAAAGTGACCATCTCAATAAGTATCATTTGCCTTTGATGTAGACACAATGATGTATGAATAAACTTAAAAGACAAATAAACCTTTACTCATAAATGTCATTTTAGACTTCATGACTCTTTTCTTGGAATTGAACCTCTACATAAAGTTGTTTTATTATACTATTAGTGAAAGAATTAAATCAATAAGACATCTGAAAAAGAAAAATATGGTAATTTGCAATTTTTTTTGATCTTTTGAAAGGAAATGCATATGGGAAACAACTTTTATGTAGCTGTAGAGTTTTTTATGAATATAAAGTGCATATAGAAAACAATTTTCCTAGAGCTGTAGAGTTTTAGTTGGAAAGGTCAACATATCAAATCTTTTTATTTTCAGCGGTTCCTAATGTTTGGTATAGGGATTAAAGAGTTTGATCTATTGATTCGATCCAACAGTGGAGAGCCTCAACCTCATAGAGTACTACGAGGTTAACCTCATTGAATCACCACTCTAGTTCAGTTTGTAACAATATTCTCAATCTGGTTTAACAATTTTAGTTATACCAAAATTTTTGTTTATCTTTCGAAATCAAAAGTGGTTATAGAACTATGTTTATTAAGTTTATTGTTAAATTAAAAAATATTTAAGTTTTGCAAAATTGACATATTTATATGAATCATTTATTTAGTTTTGGACATTTTAGAGCATTGTTTAACCGCCAAAGTGACATGCTTGTACCAAATAATTTATAAATTTTAAAATCTAAATGCTAATGCTAAATCACATTTAATAACCTAGTGGGAGATTTGATAATATAGATGATGCAGTTGATTTTCGGCTCCCCTTTTTACCTTGACCTTGCTGACCTGCACAAGGAAGTATTTGAGCCACGGACCACCGTTATGGTGGCCAATTGTACTCCAATGCTAAAGTTAGGCAGGGATATGAGGAAGGCGTAAGGCGTAATGATGTAAACATGGCATTTCTAGAGTACCTTATCTTACCAACTCATGTCTTATTTATAGTGCTGGAGTCCTGGTTCGACAGGCCATCGATGGCATAGTTTAGGAAGAAAATCTTTGTGGAGATCCTTTTGTAATTTAAGAGTTATGCTGTGAAGGGAAGTTTCCCATTAGACTTGTGCTTCTAGATACGCAGGAGAGAGTTTCTAATCAGAATGTTTTCCATAGATAGAGTTTTTCATGTGTGACGTGTACTCTGGTATGTGTTTCCTAGTTGGAAAAAAAGTGTTGCTATCTTGCCTGTCTGAAGCTGATCCCTGAGATACTTTCCTTAATAGGGCTTATGGGTATTGGGTATAGCTGTGGGACGTGTGGGGCTTAGTGGTTTGTAATGATTTGGGTATGTCTGGCAGACTGCGTTGTGCGGGCTTAAAGCCACTTGGGCCGGATCAGATTAGGCTAACGTTGGGCCTATTATTCCTCGAGATCATCATGACATGTGTATGGTATAGAAGAGATGACGTTTTAGTGTATCATTAGCTGCTCCCCCCCGAGTTAGTGAGCCATCATATCGGTTCACTAAGTCACTTCTTGAAAAGATATGTCTCTCATGATGGTTGAGTCTGAACCGTTACTTGAGTGGAGTGCTTCATTAATTTAGCGTGTGTAGGTTCAATGGAGAAAAAGGCGGGAAAACAATCCCTATTTAGATCTCCCTTTATGCAGAGATTGACTCTTCCATTTCTTTGCTTATAGAAACTCCGTTCTATTAGCCTTTTGATTGAGATATTTTTAACCTTTTTCATGGCTCGCCAAAATTACCTTGACTATGAGCTTTTTTCCAAGGGTCTCCAGTTTTCTGAGGATAGGTCGGCTTTCGAATCAAGCCTCGCTGATATTCAAAAGACATTTGGGGTCCTTGAAGACCTACCATTTTATACTTGAATGACGATCATATGCCAATGTTTCCTCCAGAAGTATTCGTCTGTTTGCACTGCGGGATGCTTCCAAACTGGAGTCCATTTTCTTGTGCTTGATGAGATCTGAAGATTTTTAGAATTTCTTGGAATCCCTCTTGCCCAGTTCGGTACCGAATGGGTACAGGATTATCCTTCTATATTGATCAGGGTGAAGGATGCTGGTGGCCCGCATGACTCCGAGGGTGATCCAGTTGCTAACTTTCCCTCGGCTGAATAAATCACGCCATTTGTTAGATGACTTAAATTATGGCAGAAATATTGCTTCTTAGCTTTTTTGAAGTTGAAGTACTTTGATTTCAAGGGTCATCTGCTTGAGCGAGAGTTCAAGCCACTCCCGTAATTATAGTTTCACCTTTTGATTCTGTTGCGTTGATTGTATCTTGATCGTCACGTGTGTTTCTTTGTAGGGAGGTTCCCACTACTCATCTTTCTGAGGAAGAGGAATGTCACTATCAAGGCATTCTGCGACATGTCGTGGATGAGTGGGAGGACGTTCTCTGTCCTACAAACTTCAGTCGCAGCGGATTGTGGGCCAACTGACACGTGGCTCCCACTTTTTACAAAAACGCTAACAGTTAAGTTGAAGGTGAAGCTCGCTCCAAGAAACTGAAGGCTTACAAAGTTAAGGCTCCTGCCCTGCCTGGCACAGAGGGACTTTCTGTGATGCTTGCCTCCTTCCTAAGCTCGAAGAGGTCTTGCGCTAGGGCTGAGCCGGCTCTCAAACGGTCTTATTCCAGTGAGGGAGGAGCGTGATCCTGGCAGCCCACTGGGGCGGACGTGAATGTAGTATTTGGCTAGGAGAATTACCACCTGCAATTAGCAGGGATTGATGATGCATCGCAGCTGAGTACTGAACAGGCTGAGGCTTTGAGTGAGAAGCAAATGCTTGCTGCTGTGGCGACTTTTATTGGCGTTGGCCAATCCGAACCTGTTTTACTGGAAGGTTCTAATGGAGATTAACCTATGGTCCAAGAGTTCAATCGTCCTGCAGGTGGATCATTTGACAGTAGTCGTGGAAGTGTGGGTCATCCCTCTTGTAGTTCGTATTGCCCCACATCTCGTTCCAAACCGCATATCAAGGCAATGGAGGGTCTGTTAGACGATTCGCTTCCTTCAAATTTCACTGAGCCGATTTGCAATAAAGGATCGGCTGCTGGTGACAAAGGGAAGGTTCTAGATGAAGGCCTAGGTGCTGTAAAGACTACAAAGAGCGGCACTGGTGTGATCCCGCATCTGAGAGAGCTTCATCCGGATGCGCGGATGAGTTTGTTTGCTCCGGACGTGGTGAAAATGTGCAACCAGTTCTGGCACCAAGAGGTTGACATTGATTATGCTTCGAGGAAGCATTATAAGTTGATGCTATAGCGCCAGCCCTCCGAAGTCAAATAAGGATGCGCTGGAGGAATGTATGGATAAGAGGTTGAAGCACCTTATGATGGGGATGTCCCAATTGAGCCATGTGGCTATCTCTAGGATGGAAGTTAAGGTTGTTAGAGAGAGGGTATACACCATGGAACGTGTGTTCTCGACTATGCAGGAAGTCGAATTCTGATGCACTTTCGAGATTGAATCGCTGAGAAAACAGATTGAGGAGAGGAGGCTAGAACAATCAGCTCTTGATGCCAAGGATTAAAGGGTTCATTTGGAAGCCCCTTGAGTCTGATTTAACAGAGGCGATGTCTGCAAGGGACAGATCTAGACATAAACTAAACCTGATCTGTCATGATCTGGAAGTTGTGCAGGAACCCGCAGCTAAGATGTGCTTTTAATTGCAGTCTTTTTGTTGACGAAAACACCATGAAAAAGTCTGAGTGGGTCGCCCAGATACAGCAGTTGGAGGCTGATGTGGAATTCAATGCTCAATAACCAAGGAAAGCTAGGGACTAACATCTTCTGGAACAACATGAACTTAGTGCAGTTAAGAATAGCCTGGTCACTGATCGGTCTCAGGTTGATGCACTGACAAGCAAGCTGGATATGTTGGAGAGTGGAACTTGTTGAAGCAAATGCGTGCAAGGAAGAGCTTCTCAAGGCACAAGACAAGTGTGAATTTCGCTAGGTCGTGCATAGGAGGTTGGAACTATTGGTAGTGAAGAAGGATAAACATCCGGAATGGGACCTTTCTTATTACAAGAAGATGTCTTATGCAGATTTTGGAATGGTCTATGAATCGTTAAAAGAAGAGAGCGATCCAGATCATGGCGCTCAGATTGAGGCATGCACGGACACAACTTTTGCTAAGCTTAGTTCCCCCATATTTTTACCCCTTCTTGATGAGAAGTAAATGTTGTACATTTGTACTTTTGTTTCAACTGTCAATGAAAACATTTTTATTTCGAGCATGCTTTGTACCCGTATTCTTTCGATCTCTCTACTGCGTTCTTTCCATTTTGCCTTGTCATTTTGCTTTGACATATGTCTAGTTGGTTAGTAGGAAGCCGAGTCGTCTGGCTGTTGTTGAGAGTTTGATCATTAATGTCGCGAATAATTATGACTTATTCTTCTGTGAGGTATCAGAGTTTCTATCGCATGGTTACATCCAATAGTTGACGTTTTGCGGGTGGGTTGGCGGTGAGTTACACTACCCAGGCCGTAGCTCATCCTTGAGGTAAGCGTTGGGGGCATAAGTTATGTATCTGACTGCCGGTTGTGGGTTGCTGGCATGAGTGAACTATTGCTGTCAAGCACATCCATTGTAGTTGAGCAAAAGATTTTGGCTTGAGTCAGATTTTGTAAGCTCGGGCTGACATCCCATGTAGCATTCGTCCGCGTGTTAGCTGATTGATTTTTGAGTTGGCTTGAGTGGGCCATTGCCGATAATGGAATGTCAAACTGTGTGAGCGTAAAACGCTACTTGAGCTGTAATCTAATTCTGCAACCACTATATTGAGAAAGAGCGGTGGTTGCGTGGCGAGCCATTGACATCAATCGAAGCAGACTGGGCTCCCACTTTCAGAACCATCTATACCCGCACGGAGTGGACTATAGGTTTGGGATGTGAGAATTTGGCAATCATGGTCTATTTGAAAGCAACGATCCCATGGCGTGTCTTCGACATCAGTTGGAGCTGACTAGACTCCCACATTCCAAAACATCTACACCCGTGCGGAGAGGGGCTTACAAGTTTGGGATGAGAAAATTCGGCGACTATTGTCTGTAGAAGAGCAGTGGTCCCATGGCAAGCTGTTGACATCACTTAGATCTGACTAGGCTCCCACCTTCCAAATAATCTACACCCACGCACATCGAGCTACAAAATTTGAGAGTTTTCGACAACCATGGTCTGTAGAAAAAACAGTGGTCCCGTGGCAAGCCATCGACATCAGTTCGGGACTGACTAGGCTCCCACCTTCCAAAACATCAACACATGCGCGGAGCAAGCTTCAAGTCTGGGAGTTGGTAATTAGGCAACCATGGTATATAGAAGAGCAGTAGTCCCATGATGAACCGTCAACATCAGTCAAAGTTGACTAGGCTCCCCCCTTCCAAACCATCTACACCACACACGGAGCGGGCTACAGGTCTGGTGTCATGACCCAATCCACAAAGTATTATATTGTCGCTTTGGGCCCAAGGCCGCACGACTTTAAAACGAGTAGTACTTTATAGATCCAACCTAGCACATATATAGCACATCCCCTTCTCTCACCTAAGCGATGTGTGACTATAATCTCCTCTTGGTAGCTCGCCAACCCCTCTTGGATCCTCGGGGCCTATTGGGCTTCACCATCACAAGCCTCTCTCCCCACCCTTCCCCTCAGGTCTCCCCACACAAGGGTATCACATCTTAGTTTTTGACCAAAAGTTGTTGTTTTGTGTCATTACCGGCTAGGCTTACTTGATCAGGTATGGCGATCGTTGACCACGAAGGAGGCGACGGTCCCTGACGATTCGTCATCATCAGGCGTAAGAGCGCTAATTAGACTCCAACTTCCTAAACCATCAACAACCACGTGTGGCAAACTAGGCATTGGGATGAACCAGAAGCTATTGTCATCAGTCAAAACTAACTAAGCTTGCCTGGTTAGGTCGGGGGCTCCGCCTGTGATGGGCGTGCGAGCCTACTTTCGAAGGCGGAGTGCATCGTATAGATTAGTTTATTTCACAAGGAAAGAAGTACCTTAAATCAACTGGTGATATGTAGGTGTGCTCCATTTGTCAAAAGTGACTAGGATTTTTATTGCCCGTGTCAGCACACGTGGTAGAATACCACTTGAATAGTGGGTTGAGCTGATGGCCCCGTAGAAGAAGAACTAGGCCATCTCGTATGATCAAGGCACCATGTGTACAACATAGATTGCATGGTGACATGCATATGACGTAGATCATGAGAAAGTTGAGTATCAGTTACTCCCCCCAAATAATACGGTTGTGTGCAGCATCATTAAGTAGACGAACGTGGTCCTGTGCGGTTTCCTTGGGAACCGTCGTCTCCTCATGTCCCATACGATATTCAATGCTAATATTTAATGTTGAAGCGCCTGTTTGGCAAACCATTATGTCTATATAATGGTGTTCCTTCATCGTTGTAGGCATTATCGTTTACAGAGTGCACTTGTTCATATGCCCTTACACAAACAATATGCTTTGTATTCCAAAGGTTGAAGGGTGATCTCCAACGTCGGAATCTTCAAATGTTCTGACATTTGCGTGGATGAGTCATGATAAGACTTATTGTTATATGTGGTCACCTGTACTAGGTGAGCACCCAATTGGTTTGGTGAGACCTTGTAATTTCTTCTCGTATTTTGTAGAAGAAGTATGGAATTTCCAGTAAGGGATGAGTCTGTCGTTTACGTGCTGGTGCCCTGTCGGTGCTTCAAGCCGCCTAGTCTCTGAGATAACACTAGCAGCCTACCTTAGAGTGGTTCCTTTCCTCCCTACTCAGCTAGCCCCATTGCGCTACGCTGTGCTGGAACTTGGGATTAAGGGGTGGAGTGGAGTTGTACATGGTTCTGTTGAGGTGAGCCATTGACCCCTAAATGCCCCTTTCATCCCTCAACAGAAGGGTGCACTTGATGTTCACATAATTATTACATAATATACCTCCTAATTTATATATGTTAGTGTTTCGAATAGTGTATTTTAGTTTTATTTTGTAAGATTTGGTGCTTAAATGACAAAAGTGCATTAGCGTGGCGAATTTGGGAAATTCATAGACAAATTGATGAAGTGGAGCGGGAGACACTCAAGCCAAGATTAAGAGAACCAAAGGAAAAAAAAGGAAATTAGTTTTTAATTTTGGTGGAACAAAGGAGTAATATGGATGAACAAACCAAACCCACCTTTCCTGTTATATTTGGTTTCCAATTATATTTTGTTTCCAATTTATTGGTTTCCAATTTGTTATATTTGGTTTCCAATTGTATTTGGTTTCAATTTATATTTGGTTTCCAATTTATATTTGGGTTCCCAACTTGTTTTTGGTTTCCAATTATATTTGGTTTCCAATTGTATTTGGTTTCCAATTTATATTTGGTTCCCAATTTGTTTTTGGGTTTTCAATTATATTTGGCACTACACCAAAACCCCCATTAGCAACGGTTCTATACCGTGGGCGTAAGCCATTGCCACGGCTAAGAGCCGTGGACTACAGGGGCGTCGCGAATCCTTTGTAACGGGCTATAAACCGTTGCTAAAATTTTTAGCAACGGTTTTATATTCAGGACGGTTGATGCTTTAGCCACGGTTATAAACCGTTGCTAAAAGTTTAGCAACGGTTTTAAGCCGTGGCAAGTTTAGCAACGGCTTAAAACCGTGGCCAGGACTTGCCACGGCTTAAAACCGTTGCTAAACTTTTAGCCACGGTTTTAAGCCGTGAATAGTATTTTTTTTTTTTTTGCTATCAAATGACTTTTAATTACATCTTATGGGTAGTATAATTCAGCACGTGCATCAAATAAATAAAATTTAATATGACTTTTATTAAATTTAAAAATAGCATTTACAACCTCTGATCAGCAAATTCCAACAATTGGCTTTCAAGCAATTCATTACAGCAGCAACATTTACAATTCATCATTGGCTACTGATCATCTATCTACATGCACTACAAATAAACCTTCTTTCTGAGTCTGTTTTTCCTTGCTGCCTCTCTATTCTGAGCAAGCCTTCTCAATAAGTTTTCCATGTAAACCTCTGATGGCATGGATCATGCAACCTTATGAATCGACGTGTATACCCCGTGAGTTTGATTTGACAAGCATTTAACTTGGATTGGGCATATCTAAGGAACAAGCAATTACCAAGACTTCTCGTTCTCCATCGGCATATCTAACTTGGATTGGGCCATGACCCTATGAAAAAAATGGACCAAACAATCAAAAAATAAACATTGTGATCAATAAACTGATAGTGTTCATTAAAGCCACAGAACTCACTCCAGGCAACGTATACTGATTATGCAAGGCTCTGATAGGACAATCTACTTAAACTACTGTAATACTCTTATGATCTTCATAGGACACCAAAAACTCAAATCACTGATGCACAAGAACATTCTAGGAACCATTCATTAATTCATAAAGATCCGCTCGGAAATGCCTAAACATGCAAACCAGAACAGGACATACAACTGACCATCCTCAGAAGAGTTCATCAAAGGAATTTTTTTTTTCAAAGGCATTACACCAAATATGAACCCATATGAATGTAGTAAGTCTTGCCCTAAGGAAAAATCTATAACTGAATAGCACCTAGCTGAGGATCCATCTCAGTCCTACGTCGAATGGTGTACTTACATTAAGCAAGTGGAACACCAATATATTATTAACCTCAAAAATCAAACTAACATAGATCAAAGGTTCCGAATCATGAATATAATTATAAGATCTTTCGGAAGTAGTCACCTGACACAACCAATCACCAAATCAGCAGCCAAGTTATAACGTCCTGCCCACAAACAAGCATTAGAATATATGATCAAATCACACCTATCCTCAATCATGCTGTAATATACAGATTCAAAGTAGAGGGTTAAAATGCAGTCACTTGAATAGCAGCCTAATTCTCAATTCCATCAAAATAAAACTACTAATCTTGTCAAACCCACTTAAAAAAAATCAACAAGTTTTTCAAAAAGCATATTTTTGAAGAAGGTAAATGATGCTAATCGGTTCAGGAAATATATACCTAGTTCATCGAATAGTATGCTTCAATCAAACATATAAGGTTCACTAAATATAAACTTATTTGACAATAAATTACATATTGGTTGATTGAAAAGATACGAGTAGGGTCAGGTTCACCTATGGTAAGCATGGATTGTTCTGCCTTTAAACGCAGCAATAGTGTGTTCAACACATCCAGATTCATTTAAGGTGTCAGCGTGAAGGTTAACCTGTTAGAAAGATATCATTAAGGCTTTGATAGTATAGAGCATTAATATTTTATGAGAAGCATCATTCTCACTCAACATGTTTGTTTAATGAATTATGGATCACAGGTTTTGTTTTGAACTATTGATGACTCAATTTGAGAATTTTCACTAAATATTTGGAAATCAGCAATGTTGGGCAGTGGAATCAATGTTTGATTGTGAACCCAAGGGCAGTATCTCTCACTGTATTTTAATTCCATCCACTACATAATTTATCAAGTTTTCTTTGCTCAAAACATTCATACATGAAAGGCTTACTCCTTACACCCTCATGTCGTGACTCATGAGACATTGCATGATTGTAACACTCACAATCCGTCTTCATGTTTATAAACCTTGTTTTTGGGAAATAAACAGATAAATAAAATTACAAAATATACACCCATACAGATATAAGATATGCATATCCAAAGCAAAAATGTCCTAGGAAATATAGCTGTGTCTGCGCCAAATATACAAATTAACCATAGTATAACATCAGGCATGGTGAACACATACCACAAAGAAAGGAAAGGTATCCAGCACACCAAACTTTTCCTCTTGACCTGTCAGACAACATAAACTTCACATCTGAACAATATTGTGTGTGTATCATTGAAAAACAGGAATGAATGAAAAAATCTAACTGTATTTCTGGCAACAAACCGGAGGTATTGCAAACAAGAATGGCAGCAATGGCACCAGCAACTGAAATCAGCTCACTGTCAATTCCCAGCAATCCGGACAGCACCAGCAATCTCTCAGCCATAGAACACGCAGCACACGCGCGTTTCTGCGACAAATCCCGAACTGTACACCGGACTGCCCCAAATCAGTCCAGCATACACACGCTCCAACCAAACGCTGCTACATTACAGCCAGCAACGGGTCCCACAGCAGCAAACACAAGCAAGCAACAGCAATGCAGCACGAGGCAGGCAACAAGCAGCAACGCAGCGCCTTAGCAGCCAGCAGCAACGCCAGCGCCGCGAGCAACACAGCATAACCGTGTCGCAGTCGCGCTTTCGCTGCATTTGTCAACCCAGCATGATCTTCCCACATTTTCAATACGATCAAGCTTCCTCTAAAGACACCATTAAATCACAAGCATTGGAATATCAACACAAGTTTTGGAAGGCACCAAACCATAACACAGTATCAATTATCAAATAATGAAAAATATCACAATGCAATTGTAGTGTGACATGTTACAAGTGGCATGAACCAAAAAGGAAATGTTTTAAGGCTGAACATGAAGAGCTGTGTTGATCCATGGAAAGAGTTCTCTTTACTACAACTTTCTGTGTAATTCATATATCCAATACGAGCCGTGAGCTTACAATATCACTATATGGACTAAAAAAAAAATGAATACCTGAAATTCTTGTTGCACCAAGCAATTGCCTCCATGTACATTCAAGGACATTTCAACGCCAAGTCTTCTGAAATAAAACCCGTGCCATCAGTATGTATCAAGGCTTCCCCATCATCAACATAGTAAACTGAGCATCCTTCCAGTTCTTGATCAAACATCACTGCAAATCCAAACTAATCAAATACAAAAGTCTGACAACCCAATAATGCATATGTTAAAATGTGCTAAAGATCAATGGATCAGTTTCATTTGTAAGTAGAGCATTATTTTAAGGACTTCCACAAAACTCAGATTGGAAAGACTCGATTAAATATAAGCACACCTTCTTTGACAGTATGGAGTTTGCAGAACAAAAACTGAACTCTCGTTGACAGACATTGGCAACTTGATACACTGAACTCTGTTGCATAAACAGAAAAGTCTTTAGCATAAGGTTCTTAGAATCTAGCATCTGGTTCTTGAAGTGTACATGCCTACAATAAAATTTCATGCATCTTCGTGGCACTTCTCCCAGCCTTGCAAAATTTTCTATGGTCAAAACACCAGATTATAATAAAAATAATTGTACATGTTGATGATATTAGAGCGGAGTATTATAAGTTATCCTAGCTAAGCAATTCAATCACTTCAGGTCATCTTATGAGTGACCCATCCCTGGCACGACACTTCTTATAATAGCTTTCCGAGTTCATAATCAGTCACAGATAATCATGTGTTAGAAATGAAGGAAGGTGATTAAAGGAATTCGTATCCACTCTGACACAGATTTTCATCCTATTCTTAAGGTAACATGAACTTGGTATTTTTGTTCATATTTCATACTGAATCTAAACTGTGCAATGCATGAAATATGAGACCAACACAACGTAAAGTGGTAAATGTGATTATGCATGAATCGGGCAGATTAATAAACTTCTTGTGTGCAAGGACTTATGTGTTCAAAATACTTTTCAGGATTCAAAGTTATCGCGGAGCACACAAGCGTCAGTACTAAGCACAGTATCAGTACTAGTAGTGAGCAAATTCCACACTACGATACATTCAAAGTGGGTGTGGCTTATATGAGTCTTCTCATTCTCCAATCAAGTCTAATTTGGTTTACTAGAAAATCCAAAAAGGGAATGGGACCTTTGAAAAAATATGATTGCATGCATACTTAAAATTGACTAAGTATTTGATCAAAAATCTCAGCAAATGTGTGTTGAACACAAACACATTAATTGCAACTAAGTCTCTAAAATCCTTTGGGACAAGAATTCCAGATGCAAAATCTTTATAAATGTGAGGTTCTTCAGAAGGGAACCATATGTCTGCTTGGTTGAAGGCTCAATCTGTCTGGCTCTAGAAAGCGGGAAAACGAGTTTGGTCTTGCTTGGTTTGAAAGCAAAAATACTTCTTAGGAAGCACACCTCGGGTGAGGAGATGTAATTGACAATACTCATCTTTGATATAGAGAGCACATACTTCTCATACTCAGATTATGTTGTGCAAAGAATGTGTCGTACTGAAATTAAAAGAGCGAAAAAGACATGATGCATGAGTAAGGCATATTCTGTGCATTTCAACATATATGTATGTGTGTGTGTATTTCTGAGTAAGAGTTATTCATTACCAAATGACATAATAATGGTAATCAGATAAAAGAAAGAAGTTACCAATGTTTGGAAATCTTTCGCCATCAAATCAATATTGGACTTCTAGTCTTACTCATTAGCTCTAAGTTTAGACAATATGAAACTTACCACTATAGCGACCCATTAACTTCACGTCACCAATACAGTTTCAGAACTTTCAGCTTCGACATGTGCTGCATTAATTGCACGTTGAGCCTCTTCAACAGCAGTATCAAAACCGAATGATTTGTCAATAACCTAAGCCAACAGGAAATCATGACAAAAATATGAGACAGATAATATTTGGATTAACTCACAGTTTTAGAACTAATTAGAAAATCAATAAAAATTGGTTGAATATCAAATTTGCAGCTACAGTCCTAACAAGTACCGGTATGTCATTATCAATAGTCTTGGGAACTCCTGCAACTGCAACTTTGAGACCGCGTCTTTTGATTTCCTGCATAAATAAGATAACTACAAGATCAGAAACTATAGCTAAAGATAACTGACTGTAGAGTCGGATCTTGATAACATCTTAACCAATGTTAATACTGTTAGGAACTTAGGACTTTGGATAAAGGACTCAATTTAGCAAAAGATCATTGAGTGGCTTCACTCTCCCAGAGGCTAAGAACTTATCACATCGGTTAGGAAAGGGCGAGGGATGGGTGAGGCGAAAGAAGGTGCCACCCCTGATGTGATTGAACGAGCCTGTATGTTGATTCAGGACCAAGGTCGTGATATCATCTGCCTACAGGTATCAGGAGTGCAGGAAGGGACCGAATTCGTAAGGCTGCGCAGGAATAAAAAAATATCAAAATGAAACCAGCAGCTATAAAGCAAAATTATTACATGTTGTAATCATTCTTATGCCGATAGTGATTGTTATAAACTTGAAACTGATGGAGAAGTATAAAAACAGATCATCCACAAGCCTTGAACCACAAATCAAACTAAAAACACCTTAAATGAAAGCATAAGAATCCATAACATCTAAAAAGCAATTACTTCATCTCATACTTCTATCATTAGCATTGAAAAGTGTCCATGCCAATTTTAGCATCTCATTGATAGTTGAATATGGACTCTGTATTATGCCCAAATTGTATATTTTCAAAAATACGATAGTACCAATACTTCATAAATACTTATACTTTCCCATTTCCACATCCTAAAACAAGGAGAAGGAATCTGCTTACTATGGCTTACCAATGGTTTAACCTGCATACTTAGTCATATAAATTGTGTAGTGATCTTAAGATTTCAGGAGTATATTCTGCACAGAGAAATACAAACAGATAAAAGATAAGATAAATGCAATATTCCTTAACAGTGGCCAATCCAAATAAATCCTATAAAAGTTTTGACTGCAAGTGAGCATCCAAACCCCCTTCCTCTATTTGCGAATGTTAAAAGACTGCTGGCATATGAATTGAATACTTACCCAGGCAGTCATCTTGATTCTTCAGCAGAACTCAATGTCACTCCACGAGGTTTCCCACAATGTCGACATACAAACTCAATTGTTTCCCACACTGTCGACATCACCGAATCAAAACCTCTTCTTCAAAAGCAAAACCGGTTCAAAATCATGAAAAAAAGGAGAACACATTAGCAATTTCTCAAATAGAAACCCAATCAAGAAAAGAATCAAAGCAATTCCATATACCCACTCACGACAATCTCTTTCCTTGCGAACTCACACACGACAATCTCTATATCTCTATCTCCTTCTTCTTCGTGCAGCAAAAACAGTGTTCAACATTCTTCTTCTTCGACGAACTCTCCTTCAAGAACCGGAGAAGGGACGCAAAAAACAATTTAGGGTTTCGGGAGATCTGTGGGGAGATGGAACAAATTTTTGGATTATAAACAAAAGTGGGAACGCACAATTTTTGGAGCGGGAACGCAAAATTTGGAGCGGGAATCGCCCGCGAGAAATCTGACTCCATTTCTTCCACACTTCCATGTGCATTGCACGTGCCGTTTAGCAACGGTTTTAAGCCGTTGGTCACTTTAGCTACGGTTCTGAGCCGTGGCTAACACACCAACGGTTTAGAACCGTTGCTAAATTTTTTTTTGCAACGGTTTTGAGCCGTTGCTATCCCTAGCCACGGTTTAAAACCGTTGCTAAAGTTTTTTGTTGCAACGGTTTGGGGGCCGTTACTAATGATGCCCACGGTCAGGAGCCGGTTGCTAATATTAGCCACGGTTTTTTAGCCGTGCCCAATATACCAACGGTTTAAGCCGTGGCCAGGTTTTTTTACCCACGGTTTTAAGCCGTTGGTACATATAGCTACGGTTTTAGCCGTGGAAAATAAACCAACGGTTTAAACCGTGGCCAGCTCGCTTAGCTAAAAGGGGTTTTTGGTGTAGTGTGGTTTCCAATTTGTATTTGGTTTCCAATAAGGAGTTGTTTCTTTCTACCATAAATACAACAACACAGAGGAAAAGAGGCACACAATGCATCAACAGCCAAGTACGCATCGCTAATTCCACCACGCGCTGCCATGAAGCTCCACACCGCTATTGCTATCATCACCTTCACCACGTGTCACTAAACTCCACGTAAGGTGAAGAAATGAACTCCTAGATGTAACACACTTAATTAGTATTTGATTCTTTTTATGCTTCCACGATGAATAATGGTGTTTATGATTTCACTTTTATTTAATATAGGAGTTTTGTTATTTTAGTGACAAAGATTTCATCAACTTCTTCGTAGATTATTATTCCGGTGGTTGTCTTTTTTCTTCTCCGTATAATACTAGTCATGTTTTTCTTATGTGTGAAATTTAAAAGATTAATTAATTTCGGTAGGTTAGTTATATGTGATTGTCCTTTATTACGTTATTGTCTCCGGATATATCGTAAATTTAGGATATCATATATGACCAACCTTTGTGCTTTTCTAGAAAAAATAAAATCTAAAATCCATTTAATTTAGAATATATTGGTGCATTAAAAAATATTTTTCGATTATGTTGTTTGGGATGTGGAACACCGTAATTGAGTTATCATAGCGAATCAATACTAGTTGGCGCGTAAATCTAGAAGGGATTCTTGAACCTTGTGATTTTTCAAACTTGGTTTTTTATTAAACTAAATTTAATTTCATATTTTAAAATTGCTTAGAATTTCTTAAATTTAGTTTCATGTAGTTCTTCTTCCTTGACCCTTGTTTTGTAAGAATCTCATTTCCTCGTGGGATCGACTCCCCAATATTACTGCAATTGATCGCGTGTATTGTTTGGGCGTAATCAAATTTGGCGTCGTTGCTGGGAACAACGTCATTCTACAAGGGAGGTTTCAGGTATTATCTTTCTTGCTAATTGTTTTATTTTATTTTAGGTTTTAGGTCCAGTTTCTTTTATTTTAATTATTTTAAAAAAAATTATCAAAAAACAAAAAAGGACATTGGGGGAGTGTGAGTTGGAATAAAGACCACTTACGGAGACTAATTAGGGTCCCAAATTTAGAACACCCACAAATTCACATTGAGACCAAATTAAGTTCTACTTCTAATTCTAACACCATGAGTAATCATGAAGATGATTATGTTCGGTCGCTAAAGGACTATCTCCACCCCACACGCATTGCTAATCCATCATGTATCATGTTTGCACCAAGTACAACCAAAGCTAGATTTTAACCTGGGTATGATACAATTATTACCCTCTTTTCATGGCCTAGAGAGTGAGAATCCTTATGTTCACATTAAGGAATTCAAGGAAGTTGTGGCTACTTTCCACAACAAAGTTGAGGCTATAGACTCGGTTAGACTATGGTTTTTTTCCTTTTTCCCTTAAGGAAAAACGAAGAGTTGGCTATACTCTTTGCGACCAAGGTCTATAGGTTCGTGGGAGGAGATGACCCAAGCATTTTTTAATAAATAATTCCTCACCACAAAAACCAATAGTCTAAAGAGACAAATTCTACCTTCATCCAAAGAAATAGCGAACATTATATCAAGCATGGGAGAGGTTCAAGGATTCTTGAATACATGTCCACACCATGAGTATGAGAGTTGATCAGTTATTTTTATGAGGGGCTCACCAGTAGAGAGCGTTAGTTCGTTGAGATGATGTGTAATGGAGAGTTTTTGCTAAAGGACCCTGACGAGGCCATTGAGTTCCTGAATGACTTGGCTGAAAAGGCTCATACTTGGACTGGTCCCAAGTGCTACTGAGAACACGGATAGAACACGCCCAGCTGGAGTCTACAAACTTAGGGAAGAGGAAACCTTAGAGCTTCATTGGATAGAGTGACCAGGGACTTAGTGGCACTTAAGACAAAGGATGCTAGGCCACACATACTGTTGCCAGAGTTGAGCTACAGGCCGCCTATTTTATATGCGGGGGAGTTGAACACTTAGCACAGGATTGCCCCGACCTTGACTAAAATGAAAGGGATTATGAGGAACAATGTAACACCTTAGGGATGTATAAGAAGCCTTACTCACCATTCTATAACACTTACAATTTCGGCTGGAGGTTCGAAGCAGACCAACCTACACACTCACAGGCACACCACCTAGGTCATACCCTGCACCTCCATACAATGCGCAATCTAACTGAAGTTCCTTATCAAAACACATTACATGCATTTATAGAGGCACAAGGTAAAACTAATCACAAATTTGAGGTTGCATTGACACAGTTGGCAGAGAGAACAATGAGATCAAAAGCCAGATAACCAAGCTGACAAATTCATTAACAGATAATAGGGCCAATTTTCGCTCACAGGCCTCAAGCAAATCTGAAGGGACAGCTTATGGCTCAAACCTCTATCTCAGACTCTCAGAATTTCAAAGAGGTTATGCCATCACTACGGTTAATGCCATCACTACTCGGAGTGATAAGATTTTAGAGGGATCAAGCTTCCTCCATGACTATAGGCACCTCCCATAGTGTAAAGGGAGCATCCCTGAGGATGAGCCCAACAAGAACATTCCAGTTCCAGTTCCTTTTCCTCAAGCACTACGACCTACTTAAAAGAAATTGGAAATGCATGGTGAGATTCTAGAACACTTGAAACAGGTTAAAATTAACTTACCTTTGTTGCATGTGATTAAACAGGTACCAACTTATACGAGGGTCATCAAGGATCTATGCACTATCAAGAGGAAGCATCATGTCAAGAAGATTGCCTTCTTGTCAGAACATGTAAGTGTGGTGATTGAGCAGAGGACACCACCCAAGTACAAATATCCAGAGTGTCCTACAGTCACCTGCCAGATTGGGACTCATGAGTTCGTCCAAGCCTTGTTGGATTTAGGAGCAAGGGAAAATCTAATGCCATATTCTAATTTACTTGCGACTAGGTCTGGGAGAGATTAAACCCACATCCGTAGTACTACAATTGGCCGATAGATCGGTTAAGAAGCCAAAAGGAATAGTCGAGGATGTCTTGCTGCAGATTGATAAGATTTACTGTCCCGTCGACTTTCTTATTTTAGATACTCATTCTGCGATTAATATGGAGTCTACAGTTCTGATTATTTAGGTAGACCTTTTCTTGCCAAAGCTAATGCTCTTATCAATTGCAGGAATGGTCTAATGAAGCTGTCTTTTGGGAACATGACTCTGGAGGTCAGCATATTCAATATTAGCAAGCAACCACATGATGATGATGAGTGTCATCATACCTACATGGTAGACACGCTGATATCAGAGGAGGCGCCCCTAAGCGCAGATTCTGAAACCTTAGAGTACCTCCTTTTTATTTCTGATTCTGAGAGTTCACTTTATCTTGACAATGCTTTTGATATTTCTGTTGTTTTAGGGTTAAAAGATAAAGGGGGACAAAAATGGCAATCATGCTTTGAGGAGTTGCCAAAGGAAAGACAGAAACCACAACCATCCACCGTGGAAACTCCGAAAATGACCTAGCTCCACTGCTTGAGGGACTTAAACGTGCATTCCTCGGACTAGGTGATACCTTTTCTGTTATTATTTCTTTCGTGCTTGATATCTCACAAGAAGAAGAATTGATTAATATGTTACGTGAGCACAATCTGCATTAGGTTGGACTATAGTTGACATCAAGGTATTAGCCTTTAATATGTTCTCATAGGATTCACTTAGAAGGAGCTAACCCCTGTAGAGACCCCAAAAGACGACTAAACCCTACTATGAAAGAGGTGGTGAAAAAGGAAGTCTTAAAATTGTTAGATGCAGACATTATTTATCCCATCTCTGATAACTAGTGGGTTAGTCCAACTCAAGTAGTTCCCAAGATATCTGGAATAACAGTGGTGACTAATGATGAGGGGGTGCATGTTTTAACTAAGGCAGTGACAGGGTGGCGCATGTGCATTAATTATAGGAAACTTAATTCTGCACCGCAAGGATCACTTCCAACTTCCATTCATAGACAAAATCTTAGAGCGAGTAGCTGGTCATTCTTTCTATTGTTTTCTATATCGGTATTTAGGATATTATCAAATTGAGATTGCATTAGAGGATCAGGATGAGACTGCTTTCACATGTCCTTTTGGTACTTATGCCTTTCGGCGTATGCCATTTGGTTTGTATAATGCACCGGCTACTTTTTCAGAGATGCATGATGATATTTTAGTGACATGGTTGAAAAATATATGGAAGTATTCATGGATGATTTTGAATGTTTTGGTGATTCCTTTGATTAATGTTTACTTAACTTGAATGTTGTTTTAAGTAGATGTGAAGAGAAGGGTCTGGTGCTTAATTGGAAAAAATGTCATTTCATGGTTTCTATGGAATAATTCTGGGACACAAGCTACCTAAAGTAGATTTGGAATTGATTTCTAAATTACCTATACCTAAAAGTGTCAAGGATGTGAGATCATTTCTAGGGCACGCGCGGTTTTTATAGGAGGTTCATACAAAATTTTTTGCCATCTCTAGACCTTAAGTACCCTCTTGGTCAAAGACATCGTGTTTCAATGAACACAAGAGTGTGAGGATACCTTCCGAACATTCATTGATAGGCTCACCTCTGTCCCCCATCATGCAGCCACCAGATTGGAATTTACCATTTGAGATAATGTGTGATGCAAGCAACTATGTTGTGGGGGCAGTCTTGGGGACAAACGAAGGGAAGGGAAGCCATTTGTTGTTTACTATGCTAAGTCGAACACTTAATGATGCTCCAAAACAATTATTCGACTACTGAAAAAGAGTTGCTAGCTGTAGTTTTTGTTTTAGATAAATTTTGTGTTTTTTTTTATTGGTACACCTATCACTATTTTTACTTACCATGCGGCCCTTAAGTTTTCTTATTTCTAAAAAAGATGCTAAGGCAAGATTGATTAGGTGGATTTTACTTCTGCAGGAATTTGATCTAACTATAAAGGACAGAGAAGGGGCTCGAGAATGTTGTGGCAGATCTCTTGTCTCGTCTAGAGTTTCAGTGGACTCTGCCAGTGGCACCCCATCAGTGATTACTTCCCTGATTGAACACCTATTCGCCATCACTCAAGTACCATGGTATGCACACATTGTTTAATTACTTTGGTTTCCGGCGAAATTCCCTCAATCATGGAGTGCTCAAGATAAACACAAATTTTTTGTCGAGGTAAGAAATTTTTATTGGGATGATCCTTATCTATATAAGTATTGCACCGGACCAAATCATGAGGCGCTGTATCCCTGAAGGTGAGATTTAAAGTGTCTTACATTTTTGTTATAGTGCAGCTTGTGGATGCCATATTTCTATGAAAAAGACCGCTGCAAAATTTTTTACAGTCTGGATTATATGCCTACATTGTTTAAGGACACTAACATTATTGTCATTCTTGTGATAAATGCCAGAAGTTAGGTGCATTGTCTCAGAGACACATGATGCCCCTTAACCCATCTTAGTCATTGAGATATTTTGATTGTTGGGGGATTGATTTTATGGGACATTTTCCACCTTCTTTTGGATATTTGTACATTTTGCTTACAGTGGACTATGTGTCCAAATGGGGTAGAGGCTGTGGCAATGCCAGAACAATTGACAACAACATTGTTGTCAGGTTCATCAAAGAACACATTTTATCCCGTTTCGGTACACAACGAGCCATTATTAGTGATCAGGAGACTTATTTCTGTAATCGCTTTTTTGAAGTTTTTGATGCGCAGGTATGGAATTCATCACAAGGTTGCCAATGCCTATCATCCGCAAACAAATGGCCAAGTTGAGTTGGAAAATCGAGAAGTGAAACAAAAATTGGAGAAGGTAGTGAATCCTAATAGGAAGAATTGGTCTTTGCGGCTTCCTGATGCCACTTTGGGTTACCGTACCGCTTATAAGACAATTCTCGAGATGTCTTCGTATCGGCTTATATATGTAAAAGCCTGTCATTTACCTGTTGAGTTAGAACATCGCGCTTATTGGGTTGTAAAAATCCCTAATTTTGATCTCAATGATGCAGGTATTCAAAGGAAACTTCAGTTAGCTGAAATTGAGGAGTTGTGGAATGATGCCTATGACAATTTCCGAATATAAAAGGCGAAGATGAAAGCAGCTCATGATAAGCAAATTCTAAGGAAACATTTTGAGCCCAATCAACGAGTCTATCTCTATGACTCACAACTTCATCTTCATCTTGGTAAGCTAAGATCGAGATGGATGGGCCAATTTAAAACAAGTCTTTCCCAATGGTTTCATAGAAATTGAAGATCCCAAAGATGGGAGAGTATTTAGAGTAAATGGGCAACGCTTGAAGCACTATGTGGAGCGAGTGGAGGTGCCAGAGGAGATCTCTTTGGTTGCCCTTGTCTACTTGATTTGATGTTCTCCACCCTATCTTTAGTTTAGGTTTTTATTTTAAATTTTTAGTTTAGTTTAGGTTTTTGCTTTTATGTTTTTCTTTTAGTGTTTCAGGTTATTTTAGGTGTTGCTACTGGAGTCACTCGGAGCCTCTCATCTCATGTGTTCATTTTTTCCGTCGGTTTGATTTTCTTATATTTTGGTGACTGTGAGGACATTGTCTATTTGAAATTGGTAAAGCTTCACCATGGTAATATCAGTCTAATCTCTTCTTTTCTTTTTTCTTCATTTGTCATGATTATTATTTTATACATTGAGGACAATGTTTGGTTTAGGTTTGGGGGTGATGGTTTATTAGATTTTTTTTGTGCATTTTCAAAAATCTTTGAGCTTAAAACGTATTTTACAATTAAACCTAGTCATTTTTTGTGTTCTACTCAATCTTCATTGAATACTTAGATGATTACGGTAATTGTGCAAAATCTTTATGAAAATGTATTCGAAATCTGAACTCTTGGTGAATTAAAAAAAAATTAAATAAAAAAGGGGTTTTGAGTCTTTTTAAATTTAGAGAATATTATTGTTGCCCTTATTTTGAGAAAACACATACTAACACGTGTCACATAGTTATATTAGTAGAAAACATGATATTTGATATTATCCTTATGTTAGATGTATTTCGTGAGACTTTTCAACTCGACTATTCGTACACTATAAGCCAAGTCAACATGATTTGAAGTTTATTAGTAAGATATTGAACTAGAAACCCTAGAATAATAGTGGAGACTTAACCCTTGTGAGTTTTGAGTTATTCTTTATTTCTTGAGGGTTATTAATTAAACTCTGATTTTTCTTGAGTCCACATTATTTCATTGATGATCTCATTATTCTTGACTTTCTTATTGATTCCTTTAAGAATGACATAAAAATTGAATTTTTACACTAGAACTTTTTGCTTTATTTAGTTGAGATGTCCTAGTACTAACCAGAACTTATGAAGTGATATAGGCATTTCTTTCTTTAAACCATTTTTTTAGCTTTTTAGCGTACCCAATAATAAATATCCATTTGCAGCCCTTTAAGCCTTTAAATAGCATTTTCTTTGTTATC
This sequence comes from Berberis thunbergii, assembly GCA_003290165.1. Taxonomy (NCBI): domain Eukaryota; kingdom Viridiplantae; phylum Streptophyta; class Magnoliopsida; order Ranunculales; family Berberidaceae; genus Berberis; species Berberis thunbergii. The sequence goes on from QNQO01005472.1 coordinate 25,870, forward strand.
CCCATTCCCAATACCTACTCCAATCAAGGAGTAATACCAATATTATTTTATCCTTACCCAATTTTCTGAGAATGTATACGGTGAGATATATTTATAGAATGGGCAAATAGAAAGAGTTGAAATAGATATTTCATGCGGTCTCAAAGTAAAAGTGTTTGATTGTATAAACGGGGAAAACATGTAAGAAAAAAAACATGTAAAAAAAAAACGGTTGAAGAAGAAAATAATGAAGAAAAAGTTAATGGTGTACAACATTGATTTGTTCTTCAATGCCTTATGTGTTTATTCAAGGGTGTAGCCATTCTCAGGAAATTCTTGTATCCTTTTTGTCCATTATTGTTTGCCATAATCCAAGCCCCATTACAACCTAGTAAAGACATAATTGATCTTAAGTGAAAGTTGGTTCAATAGATGTGGAGATTGAATAGGCAATAACTATGGTGTTTGATTCAACATTCTCAAAAGTAATCAATATTCCTTTCCATGAGATCATATTCATTTCACTCTTTGAAAATTTTTGTTTTTCATGATAATTATATGTGAGACATTTGCATTTCCCATAGTTTATATCCTTTTCCTCACATATAAACTGAGTGCTCAATCTTTGAGTGTTTTATTTCTAAGTGACATGAGAAAATTGTAGTCGAAGCGTACTTTCTAAAGGTTATCTCGTCACATTTTTACTATGAGATGAAGAATTCTGTTGATAAGGTTTCTCACACACACTTCGAGTTGAGAATGATTATGAAATTTATTTAACTTTTAGATACTATTAAATTATTGTACTCTATTGATATACTATTGTGACATTTTTAGTTTGTTGTTTTTCTTGAATTTTAAGAAATTAGAAAATTACTCAAAGGAAAATAAAGGGGAATGCTCATGTTTTACATTATGTTTTTAGAAAATAGATTTTGTTTTATTGAGTCAGTATTGTTTGGGAGTAACATTTTTGGAAACCCTCACGAGACTATAACTCGTCCTCTAAAGGTAGAGGTTTAAAGCCTTGTTGCGCGTTAAGGTAAGTGCAACTCTGATTCCTACGAAAGTGAGTTAGGATTTTATTCTTAATTTTGTTTTGCTTGAGGACTAGGAAAATATAGGTTTGGGGGTATTTGATGTTCACATAATTATTACATAATATACCTCCTAATTTATATTTGTTAGTGTTTCAAATAGTGTATTTTAGTTTAATTATTTTATTTTTGTATTTTTGTAGGATTTGGAGTTTAAATAACAAAAGTGCATTAGCTTGGCGAATTTCGAAATTCATAGACAAATTGATGAAGTGGAGTGGGAGACATTCAAGCCAAAGATTAAGAGAACCAAAGAAAAAAAATAAAGGAAATTAGTTTTGAATTTTGGGTGAAACAAATGAGTAATATGGATGAACATAGCCAAACCCATTTTTCATGTTATATTTGGTTTCCAATTATATTTTGGTTTCCAATTTGTATATGGTTTCCAATTATATTTTTGTTTTCAATTATATTTGGTTTTCTTTTGTATTTGGTTTCCAATTTATATTTGGTTTCCAATTGTATTTGGTTTCCAATTTATATTTGGTTTCCAATTTATATTTGGTTCCCAATTTGTTTTTGGTTTCCAATTTGTATTTGGTTTTCAATTGGGTTTCCAATAAGGAGTTGTTTCTTTCTACCATAAATACAACAACACAGAGGGAAGAGAGGCACACAACGCATCAACAGTCGAGTACACATCGCTAATCCACCACGCACTGCCATGAAGTTCCACACCGCTATTGATATCATCACTTTCACCATGTGTCACTAAACTCCACGCAATACGAAGAGATGAACTCCTAGATGTAACACACTTAATTAGTATTTTATTCGTTTTGTACTTCCACGATGAATAATGGTGTTTATGATTTTCAGTTTTATTTAATATAAGGGTTTATGTTATTTTAATGACAAAGATTTCATCAACTTCTTCGTAGATTATTATTCCGGTGGTTGTCTTTTTCTTCTCCATATAAGTCTAGTCATGCTTTTCTTATGTGTGGAATTTTAAAGATTAATTAATTCCGGTAGGTTAGTTATATGTGATTGTCTTTTATTACGTTTTTGTCTTCAGATATATCGTAAATTTAGGATTATCATATCTGACCAACCTTTGTGCTTTCTAGAAAAATTGAAATCGAAAATCCATTTACATTAGAATATATTGGTGCATTAAAGACTATTTTTCTGATTATGTTGTTTTGGGTGTGAAACACTTAATTGAGTTATCATAGGGAATCAATACTAGTTGGCGCGTGAAATCTAGGAGGGATTCTTGGAACCTTGTGATTTTTCCAAACTTTATTTTTATTAAACTAAATTTAATTTCATATTTTAAATTTTCTAGAATTTCTTAAATTTAGTTTCACGTAGTTCTTTTTCCTTGACCTTATTTTAAAGATCGTTTTTCCTCGTGGGATCGACACCCCAATCTTTACTGCAATTGACTGCGTGTACTGTTTGGGCGTAATCAGCACTCATTCTGCTTCAACCTGATACTTGTCCCAAGTTCATCTGGTTGGGCAGACTTAGCATGTAAGTCGGCTGTAGCTTCGGTTGGTGTGTAGTGAGGCCTCTGGTTGCTGATTTTGTACCACTTCAGGTCATCTTTGCAATGTGGGTCATCTTCTTTGGAGAAGTCACTGAGTGGAACTCTTAGAAGGTTCCATACTTTAACCAGAGTACCTTTGCTATTGCTTCTGAGTCATCTTCTGGAGTCGGATTGTTTAAGCGAATCTTTACTGTCTGTCGCATCGGATTCGGTTGCTTGTAGTTTGTAGTCTTTTGTACCCGCTTCTGGGCAATCGTTGTCACATCTTTTCAGTAATCAGTAGAGCGTGTTTGCGTAATTCTCTTTTATTTCTTAAATGATTGCAAATCACATAAGCTTCTAAGAATTAAAACACTAGATTGACCATGGAAAGAAAACTAAACAACTGAATAGATTGACTGTTGGTGGAGAGAGGTTGATCCGGCCCTGAAGTGAATTCGCATGGCCCTTGCTTGAATCGTGAGTACCTTCAGCGAATTGCCAAGTTTCACTGATGCCGTTAAGGTTACTGAAGAGTAAAACTTGCGTGGGAGGGTCCTTCCGTGCCCACTGATAGTGGGGGTCGTACTCCCATTTGCAATGACCTCTCTACTGGTCCTGACGCTTTGTCGGGTTGAAGAGTGAGATGCTCTTGCAATATTGGGATTTTGTCTCCATGTGGATAGAGTGACTTCTCCACAGTTCCTGAGTTTGGCTTCTGTTCAATTTTTCCTGTGGGTTTCAGCTGGATCTGGGAACATTCTATCCCTTTTAGTGTAGCATAGTGGCAGCTCCGTGCCATTGGTTGGTCCCCGTGAATTGTTTCCTCTGAGTGGTTAGCGGTATCCTTAGCGCACTGGTGAAGGGTGGAGACTACTACTTCCATTTGGTGAAGCCAAGGTCTTCCCAGGATGAGGTTATAGGTAGACGACGCCCCTACCACCATGAAGTCCAAGAATATGGCCTTTCTTAGTTGTGGCTCATCTGCCACCACTGCTAATCTTATCTTCCTGATCGGAAAGCATTTATCTCCGTTGAATCCAATCAGCGGGTACTCGAAAGATGTTAGGTTATCCTCCTTGAGGTCCATATTGTGGAATGCGTTGTAGACAAGACGTTGAGAGAGTTTCACATGTCAACCAGGGCCCTCTTCACTTCCCACCTTGCAATAGAGACCGATATGACAAGAACGTCATTATGCAGTGCGCGGACCCCTTCGAGGTCCTTATCTGTGAAGGTCAAGGTCAGGATGGGGCTCTGTACTTCCGAGTAGTATATGTGTCTGTCCGCGTTCGCGGGCTGTGTCCGCATTTCAAGTAGTGTCTGCTTGCGGGACCTGTCTGATTGTTCTTCTTCTAATCCGACTTCGTGAATGACATATATTATGCTCGAAGTTTTCTTTTCAATCTCTTTGACTGGCTCTTCCCTTTCCCTGGCTTGGTTCTGTCGTTTTTCTGGATCCATGAATTCCTTTAACTTGCCCTTGCGAATCTAGTACTCGATCTCATACCTTATAAGACTCTTGGAGTTATTGATGTCTTGGTCACCCTCCTTGTGTTATGAGTAATACTTGTTGTTGTCGTGTTTGGAGGGGTCTCCGCCCTGCTTTGGGGGCCACTTCAGATCTTCCCAAATTTTCATTGAATTACGGATGTCCGACAAGCTAGAATTGAGAGGGGTCATGGATTGGATCCAACGTAGTTGGAAGATTTCTCTAGCCTGGCATGGCCAGAGTTCGACCTATTGTCGCTGCACTTTCGCTTGTTTCTTTCTCCATCTTCTCGCCTATTCATTCCTTCATGTCTCTAGAAATGGAGGGTTTCTTCTTTACTTCAGTTTCCTTATTTGCTGTTCTCATCTCCTCCAGTGTGATGTACCTCTGGGCGCCCTTTAAGAGTTCTGCCATATCCAGGGGGTTCCAAGGTGAGGAAGTCAAAAAACTTTCTCTCTCTTAGGCCCATGGTAAAATTCGTCACGGCCATGTCGTCGTTGCGGCCGTCAATGAGCTTCAGCTTGTCGTTAAAGCATGTGACGTATTCCCTTAGCAATTCTTTAGATTTTTGCAATAGGGAGAGTATGTAGTGTGACCCTTTCCTGATCTGCTGGCTTCCAACAAAGCGTGTCAGGAATTCTTTGGCCAGTGTCTTGAATGAGTCGTTCAACTTTGGCGGGAGGCTACGGAACCATGTCCATGCTGACTTCTTTTGACTGGTAGGGAATGTTCTGCACATAACTGACTCAAAACTTTATTTGAACTCCATTACATGATGATAATGATGCAAGTGATCGAACGGGTCGCCGGTCCCATCATAGAAATCGAGCTTTGGAGGGTTGAACTTATTTAGCAAAGCCTCGTTCATGATGCGGTCCACGAACGGGGGAACAGAGAAGCGGTACAACACTTTTGGGTCATGAGCCCCTTGGTGGAGGGGGTTTTGTGGGGTGAGCATGTCTATTCCGAAAGTCGGATCCTCTTTGAGTGTATCATCACATATAATCTAGTGAGAACTAGCAAAGGCTTGACTCTCCTGTGCTTGCTTTCTGTTGTCCTCTGGAGATTTAGGTTTGTGTTGCTTTCTGATCTCCATCAGTGGGTGGAAGGTTCTGCTGTATGAGAATCTCCACTGGTTTAGCGATCTGTTGTATTTGTAATGACAACAAGTCCATTCTGGGGTCTGTCGTTGATGTTGCTGGCGCGAGGGTGTGAGCTTGCTACCCTTGTGTCATCGACACCGCTGAGAGCGATGGTATATCGCTAATTTGAGTGTTTGACATGTCCTCTTGTTTTCCATTGTTGGGTGATCTGGTGGTCACCATCTCCTTGATTTCTGAAGAGAGATGACACTAGTGATTGTTTAGGAACTTTGTAGTCCCCGCAAACAACGATAAACTGATTCAGTCGATTTTCGCTCCCTGCTTGACCTTGACCTGCAGAACTGCACGTGAGCCACGAACCACCATTGTGGTGGCTGATGGCACTCTAATGCTAAAGTCAGACATGGATATGAGAAAGATGTAATGCTGTAAACAAGGAATTTGTAGTGTACCTTATAGTTTACCAACCTCATGTCTTATTTTTAGTGTTGGAGTCATAGTTCGATCAGGCCATCGGTGGCGTAGTTAATGGAACAAGATTTTCATGGAGATATTTTTCTAATTATGAGTTGTGCTTTGAAGGGAAATTTCCCTATTAGACTTGTGCTACTAAATACGCGGGAGAGAGTTTCCAATCAGTGTATTGTCCATAGATAAGAGTTTCCATGTGTGACATATACTCTGGTATTTGTTTCCTAGTTGAAAAAAAGTGATGTTGTCTTACCTGTCCGAAGTTGATCCCTGAGATACTAGCCTTAATAGGACTTACGGGTATTAGGGATAGTATGTTGTAATGATTTGGGTTCGTTTGGCGTACTGCGTTGTGAAGGCTTGAAACCGCTTTGGCCGGATCAACGTTGGGTTGATGTTTGGGCATGTTATTACTCAAGATCATCATGACACATGTACGATGTAGAAGAAAGGACGTTTTGGTGTGTCATCAATATATATTCATTTTTAGAAAGGAATCATCATCCCAAAGGAGTGAGACTAATCTGATTAGTATTTAAAATAGTATATATATATATATATATATATATATATATATATGGTCACATCCTAGAGTCGTACACGTGTCATGATGATCTCGAGGAATTACAGCATCAAGCGTCAGCCCAACACTGATCCGGCCCAAGCGGTTTTAAGCCCGCCCAACTACAGCCCACTAAGCAGACCCGAACTCTCAAAGCATGGTAGCCCCACATGTCTCATAGTTATCCTCAATACCCTAAGCCCTCTTTTGGCAAGTATCTCGAGGATCAACTTCGAACAGGCAACTACAATTGTTCTCTTCTTCCAACTAAGAAGCAAACACCATAATATATTCCACACAGGGAAACTCCCTTATACAAATTGCTTTTGGATTGGAAACTATCTCCCGTGTATCTAGGAATACAGAGCTAACAGGGAACTTCCCTCTTACAGCATGACTCCTAATTAGGGAGGGATCTCCACGAAGATCTCCTTCCTAAACTACACCTACGATGGCTTGGTAGAACCAGAACTCCTTGCACTATAAATACGACATGAGGTTGGTAAGCTAAGGTACGCTACAAATTCCATGTTACAGCATTACACCTTCCTTAGAGCCCAGTCTGACTTTAGTATCAAAGTGCAATCGGCCACCCCCACGGTGGTTTGTGGCTCACGTGTTTTACTTGTGCAGGTCAGCGAGATTAGGTCAAAGCAGGGAGCGAAAAAAGACTGCATCAATTTGGTGTCATCCATAGGGACGACATAATTCTTAACTTTGCGCTAAGCGTCGTCTCCTTTTAAAACCTAGAGAGATGGTGTCCACCAGGTCACGCAACAACAAAAAACTAGGGGACACATCCGAAGCTCAGACCATTCATGTACGACTTTTATCGGCGGATCCTATCGCGCATGGGCAGCCAACTCATGCTCCCGCGCCAATGTCAACACCGTTGAACCCCGGGTCAGATGTACGATTTCTTTTCATACACTAGGCTCTGTCAATGGTTCAGATGCTCGAATCAATTAAGCAGAGCCTTGATGAGATGCTAGAGACATATTTAACCCGCTTTAAGAGCAGGTTGACCACCGCCCGTGTATGCAGTGACACAATGACTTTTTCAGCCTTCATCAACGGGTTGCGAAAAGGAAAGTTTTACAACCATCCGACATTGGACCCTCCAGCAAACATGGCAAATCTAACAAAGGAAGCACAAAACTTCATCGTCTTGAGAGAAAGACGGAGGGGAACAGAACTCGGGGAGCCATTGGTCAACAGAGTACATGTGTTTCATGGAGCAGATTTTGAGTCTGAACCATCCCACAGGTCCAGAAAGAAGGCTCTACGAGAGTTGAGGATTCAAGCGATACGCGGCGAGTAGCCCCTACAATGCGATCGGAGGCAGTACTCATCCGCGCCGCTAGCATTTAGGCAGAAGCATCTCCAGGGCATAAAACTTCACGATGACACCCAGGTGATGAAATTTCCTTGGTGGGCTGGGAGGGGAGAAGGACCTTGGTTGATATTGGAAGCTCAATGAACGTTTAGTTCCTTCGCACGCTCTGCAACATGCAACTAGACGAAGCAGCATTGACCCATGATAGTCTTCCAGTGACCAACTTAAAAAGCAAAAAATAGCTCCCCGTGGGAAAGATACAACTGACAATAACAGCGGGAGAACAACCAACTAATAAAACCCTATTTCAAGAGTTCATAATGATCAACACGCCTTTGGTGTACAATGTCGTTCTAGGAGGACCCTAGATACATCATATGGAAGCGGCGATCTCCACCTTGTACCATTGCCTCAAGTACTCTACAAACCAAGTAGTATATACATTGAGAGGAGACCAGTTGGTTGCCAGGGAATGCCAATACATGGCGACTTTGCCTCCCAACAGTCCTCAACAGGCAGCAAATCCAACAGCCAAGACTACCCTCCGAACAGCCCGAAGCACAGAAGAATAACAACATGCACTGAGTAACAAGGCACCAGTAGGCCCTCGAGGAAGGCCCAATGTCGAACAACTAGAGGAGAAAACCGTCACAGTCTTCCTTGACCGCCTTCGAAACCACAGGGCCATTCAGATCGGTTCACGCCTAAGCAAGGTAGTGGCGAAACAACTTACGAAGCTGCTACAACGTAACTAGGACATCTTCGCTGGACCATACAGGATATGGTGGGGATTGATCCGTCGATAATCACTCATTGCCAAGAGGTCGACCCCTCTAAGAAAATTGTCAGGCAAAAAAAGAGGCTTGTGGTTCCCGAAAGGAACGCAGTCATAAACAAAGAGGTACAACGTTTACTCGATCAAGACTTGATCAAGGAAGCGCGATACTTCGATTGGCTGGCAAACACCCTTCTTGTAGAAAAGAAAAATTGGAAGTAAAGAGTGTGCGTAGACTAGACTTACCTAAACAAAGCCTATTCAAAGGATAGCTTCCCACTCCTCCGCATCGATCAGATTGTAGACGTCACTTCGGGACACAACCTACTCAGCTTTATGGACCCCTATTAAGGCTGCAATCAAATATTGATGCATCCCAGATCAACAGGAAACCTCTTTCATAACAGAAAGAGGAATATACTGCTATAGGGTACTGCCATTCGGCTTAAAAATGCAGTTTATCAACGACTGGTCAACCGAATGTTTAAGGAGCAGATCGGTAGAAATATGAAAGTATACATCGACGACATGTTGGTCAAGAGCCATCACAGCCTCGACCACATACGAGATCTTGTCGAAGCATTCGACCAACTCAGGAAATACTAGATGAAACTCAACCCACAAAAATGCACATTCGGAGTCGAGTCGGGGAAATTCCCAGGCTACATAATGAATAAAAAGGGATCGAAGCCGATCCAAAATAGATTCAAGCTCTTCTCGACATGAAATCCCCGACCAATATCAGAGACGTTCAGAGCCTGACTGGGAGGTAGCAGCATTCAACAAATTTATATTGAAGTCATCCAACAAATGCCTCCCATTCTTCAAGATACTAATAGAGAGCAAAGGATTCTCAGGGATCGAAGAATACGAACAAGCCTTTTAGAACCTGAAAACATACATGGGGAGTTTGGAGCTACTCTCGAAGCCCACAATAGATGAAACACTATACCTGTACTTGTCCATTTCCAAACACGTTGTCAAATCATCCCTCGTATGAAATGACCAAGGTACCCAGAGGCCAGTATACTACACCAGCAAAACCTTTGTGGAAGCAGAAACACACTATCCATGCTTGGAAAAGTTGGCTATGGCACTAGTCTTATTTTCTAGGAAACTGGGGCCCTATTTTCAGACTGACTCCATGACGGTCCTGACCAAACATCCATTCCGCTCGGTATTGCATAAACTCGAGCTGTCTGGCAGGATGGTGAAATGGGTTGTAGAGCTCGAGCAGTTCAACATAAGCTATGCTCCAATAACCGCCATCAAAGTCCTGACGCTTGCAGATTTCATCTTTGAATTTACCGGCGGAGAAGAGCCGAGTGTAGACTATCAACCCTTGGAATCAAATGTCCAAGCATGAACCTTGCGATACGATGGATCTTCAACAGATAAGGCGAGCGGAGTAGGGATCACACTTCGCTCCTCCAGCGGTACACCCTCGAAAAGGTCATCAGATTCGGCTTCTCCGCTTCAAATAACAGAGCCGAATACGAAGCACTCTTGTCTGGCCTGAAGCTAGCTTTTAGGATCGACATAGATCACCTAACAGCATACAGCGAGTCAAGACTAGATGTCAACCAGGTCAAAGGAGATTTCAATAGCAAAGATCCCCGCATGATAGCCTGTCGCAACAAGGTACTTGGCGTAATGGGCAAATTCAAGAGCTATCAGCTCACACAATGCCTCGAGACGATAACCAAATAGCTGACGAACTAGGAAAAGAAGCCTTAGCCTCCAACGAAGTCTCCAGGCCTCATCGAGTATCAAGAGAAGTCGAACCCTTACGAGGGTGAGCACAAAGATATCTGCGCCGTGGAAACATAGCAAAACTGGATGACTCAGATACTAGAATATATAGCACCAGGAGCCCTACCAACCGAGAAGGCGAAGCACAAAGACTTTAAAATAGAGTAGCAAGGTACACTCTCCTAAACGACAATTTATACAGGAGATCGGTGATAAGGCCTATGCTCCGATGCCTATCTTCTTCAGAGTCAAACCAAGTCTTGGGAACTATCCACAGCGGCATTTGCAGGAGAACCCTCGCCCTTAAGGATCTAACTCTAGGGTACCATTGGCCAACCATGTAGCGAGACGCCAAAGATACTATCCGCAAGTGCAATAAATGTCAAAGGTTCGCGCCATATACCCATATGCCGGCCCAGCCACTGACTCCAATGACTAGTCCATGGTTGTTCACACAATGGGGAATGGACATCGTCAGACTACTCTCGGCATCGGCTGGTAAAAAATTTCCTTCTTGTCACCATCAAATACTTCAGCAAGTGGGTTGAGGCCGAGGTCAAACTGAAAGTATCAAGACATTCTGCGACTCCCGAGCCTGAAGTAATCGGAATTCGTTGAAGCCAAGAACCATTGCTTCCCCCAACATTCGGCTTTGTTCGACATCAGTCGCAGACAAGAACGACAGGTCAGCATACAGATACCTCTGGAATCCAGCCTAGCATCGATCAAGCGATGAATCACTAGTGAAGTCAAGCGAAGGCCAGCGTTATGAGCCCTCAGGAGAATTGCGAGCAATATCTTGAACCCTCTCGGCGCCATTTGAGTGGAAGGCATGCAAAAATGGGTAAAGAAGCACCAGACGTCATCCGACACAGAAAATCAGAGCTCGGACTCGAACGTACCTTAGTGCAAGCCTATAAACCCATGAGGAGGCGCAGTCGAACCAAACGCAAGAACAATTTACAAATCTCCAGGGATACGGTACAGCTTGTTCAGCCTGATTAACTCAGTTTCGCCAACCAAGCTACCGTCAAAAAATTCATGCAAGCAAGGGATAACGGATCCTTGGAAGAAAGTTTAACGTTGTCATCCATTGGGAAGGAAAACAAGTACTATGGTTCTAAAATATAGTACAAATAACAATGGGGAAATCTTACTCAGAGCAGTAAATATTTATAAGGGAGGCAAACCAAACTTTCCCTCCTCAAGCAGTCATGTGCCCATTAAATGTCATGCGCCGCTCGAAACCAGTGTTTCGAGTCCAATCATCACAATGGTACAATTGTCTTTTCAAAGAGTCGGTGGACTGACTTAACACCCCACTGACCGAAGGGAGTAGCTGATGATACATAAAAACGGCCACACCCCAAAGCCGTACATGTGTCGTGATGATCTCAAGGAATTATGGCATCAACCATCAGCCCAACACTGATCTAGCCCAAGTCATTATAAGCCTGCCCAACTACAGCCCGCAAAGCAGACCTGAACTCTCATAGCATGCTATGCCCACACGTGTCACAACTATCCTCAATACCTTAAGCCCTCTTCAAACAAGTATCTCAACGATCAGCTTCGGATGGGCAACTACACCTGCTCTCTGCGCCAACTAAGAAGCAAACACCAGTGTATCTTCCACACAGGGAAACTCCCTTCTACAGATTACTTTTGGATTGGGAACTATCTTTCGTGTATCTAGGAGCACATAGCTAACAGGGAACTTACCTCCTACAACACGACTCCTAATTAGGAAGGGATCTCCACGAAGATCTCCTTCCCAAACTATGCCTACGATGGCCTGGTAGAGCTAGAATTCCCTGCACTATAAATAAGACACGAGGTTGGTAAGCTAAGGTAGGCTACAAGTTCCCTATTACAGCATTACACCTTCCTCAAAGCCTTGTCTGACTTTAGCATTGGAGTGCCATCGATTTCCCCACGGGTTTATGGCTCATGTGCACTACATGTGCAAGTCAGCGAGATTAGGTCAAAGCAGGGAGCGAAAAAAGTCTGCATCATATATATATATATATAGGAGCTTGATGAGACATCAAACAGTCACCCAATCACATCCATACGCGTGGTATAGGCCAACCCTAATACAATAAGGCCTTAATCCGGTCTTGAGCAGGCCCAAGCTCGATCTGGCCCAGACTCAGCCAAATCACCGTTCAACCCGTAAGTCAGGTGCCCAAGCCCATATCATGTGAGCCCAATGTGGTGCAAATCTTAGAGTTTGACCTAGGACAATAAAGCTTGAATGCAGATCCCTGGGCTAACTTTATCTTGTACAACTCTTGATCCAATCAAATATTGGGTCAGAGCCAAATGTTGAATGCAACCCAGTCATGAACGGGTAAAATCCTCAGCGAGACCTCCTTCCTCCATCTCGCTTCAAGATAGAGTTAATGAATGAATGAAATATTTACTATATAAAGTGAACAAATGGACGAGAAAGGTACTCACTATCAATCTAATTACAGTTTACATCCATCCTTACTCAATCACCTAACTTTAGCAACAGAGTGCCTTCGATCACCACAATGGTGGTCGTTGGCTCACTGTTGTTCATTTTACAGGTCAGAAATCGATTGGGACGGATTTGGACGCATCAGTTTGGCATCATCCGTGGGGACTAACACAAGTTTTCCTTAAAATAAAGACACAAACTCTTTTAAACCAACAGAGTCTCGAGACATAATTGGTAGCACTAGATCCTGGGTCAACAATAATGATGTCGAGCTAGAAAAAGCTCCGATCAGATAAACCCTGCTGCCAGGCCGAGTCGATCCAATTGAGGAAGCAAAGCAATCGCAAGGCCTAGCCATCGAGGCAGCCGCGGCTAATCTCGTAGAGATGAGATTCTATTCCACATGAATTAGGGGTGGGCACATGATGGGATGGACCTTATCCCTTTCCCATCCCCTTCGTTCGGGATCAAGATCGGGACAGGATAGACCTCATCCCGACCTCGTCCCATCCCAAACGGGTTTGAGATGGGATGGGACATATCGAACATGTAAACTTTATCAGGCGAGACACAAATCTACCAATAAATTACCCTAACCCACCACCCAGGTAAGTTATTACAAGGTACATGAGAAAATTATTTTGACAGTTGGATGTGAACCTCACAACAATTATAAGTGTATAATAAACTCTCAATTGTTTCATTTCTTTATTAATAATACGACATCTTGATAGTTTCAATCCTTTTAAATAACAAACGTTATTAAAAAAATTTCATCTAAATAAAATGTTGTGATGATTAGTAAGCATGTACCATGAAAATTTCTTATAATTTATTATCTCTAAGATGGTAACATGTAAAAGTGTCTCAACACTATTGGAGTGAATGAAAGATCTTGATGAAAAGGGTATGATTGGGTGATATAACAAGTGTTGCTCATGTTTATTTAGGGTTTTACTATTGTTATTCGAAAAAAAGTGTTGTTGCGGAATAACACCCCTTCTGGAATAAATATTTGGCACTTTATTTAATCAAATGATGCTAATACAAAATTTGTAAAAATTAGTAAGTAAACTTGTTATCATCAAGGGCCTTTTCTGTACCAACAATTGGTGAATGTTACTTACCATAGTCACCTTTTCTATGATATTAGCACATGGATTGATTAAAAGTTAGAATTTAGAACTATATGTTTTTTCTATATACAACTCATGAACCCTTTCTTTCCCAAATAAGAGGTGTTAGTGAGTGAGTTGAGTAGTTCAACTCAATTCAAATATTAAAAGTAATTATAATAAATAATAAATAAATAAGTTTAGGATGGGCGGGATTGAAAATCTCCATCCTAATTCTATCTCACTCTAGATTGGGATGGGATGAGATTGGGACGGGTATGATAAATCTCAAAAGGACCCGACAAAATTAGGATGAGATGGGACGATACAGGATGGGATGCCCGCCCCTAATATGAATCATCTTACACAGGTGGTAGAAAGGCTAACCTAGGATCGACAACCACCATCAGAGAATGGCGGAAACACGAGGACCCTGACCAATAAGACACCAGGGAGCATGTCCGTGGAAGCGATAACCTCTCTAACGAGGATCAAAGTTTTTACCAGAAGGGGAACCCAAGAAATGAAAAGGGCAGTGGGAACCGCACCTCAAAGACAAGCATGACCATAATCGAGAACCTACCTTGGTTGGGATTGACCAATCCAGACGTCCTGTATGATCTTACTACCTCGGTTGGGATTGCCAAAGAAGTTCGTCCCTCTGAAACTTAAGTTCTATGACGAGACATCCAATCCATCGGATCAATTATGCATTACCACCATGTGATGGCGTTGAAGGAAAGTTCATAGGCCATTCTATGCAGAACTTTCCTGCCAGTCTGAAGAAGGCTGCAATAACTTGGTTCCACATCCTTTAGCCAAGATCCATCGATTCATTTCAGGTCTTGGCAAAGGCATTCTCCACCCGGTTTGTAGGGAGATAGGGAATTAGGAAGGCACCCTCACTATCTGCTTAGCCTCAAGCATAAGCATGGTGACACACTCAGAGAGTACGACACTAACTTTAATGATGAGTTGACTCTAATCGATGGTTGCAGCAATGACACGTCCATTACTGCTTTCACATCCGGCCTCCGGGAGGTCAGTTTTATAACTTCCTCACCATGAAGCTTCCGAAGGACATGGTAGACGACGTGAAAAATGTGCAAAAGTACATCACCCTTGAGGAGATGCTGGCGGCCAGGAAAGGGGGCGAGAATGAGGCCAAGCAATCCCTCAAGACCCGGGTCTGACAAGGTCACCAACTACATCAATAAAAGGCACCCCAACTACACTTCGCTCAATGAAATTTTGTCCAAAATCCTATTCTCCATGAAGAGTTGAGAGGATGCAAAGTACCCCTCGAAGCTCAAGAGTGGCCCATCAAGGTGCGGTAAGAAAAAGTACGACACTTATCACAAGGACCACGGTCACATTACCTAGGACAGCAAAAGTCTAAAAAATGAGAATGAGTACTAGGTACAAAAGAGGAGGCTCCAGGAATTTGTGAATCCTGATGAAAAATAGCTTTGATGAAAGGAGAAGGTACAACCTGCACCTGAAGCAGAAGAGAAAACTTTGGACGTTATGTATGTCCTGCATAGTAAATACTATAAACTGAAATGATCAACGCGGTCAAGGAAAATAATAGTCTGAGAACTGCAGACAGGTTTCCACCATGGAGAGCACCCTATCCAATTGCCCGCATAGAGCATCCGACCCCGGATTTGGCATTCACGGAGCAAGACATGCCCGGGGTCCACTCCTTGCACAATGACGCCTTGGTCATCACGATCAGGGTAGCAAAGTGGCATGTAAAAAGGTCACTGGTGGATACGAGGATCTCAGCCAACACTCTGTTCTTGGAAGCATTCGGCAGGATGCGGCTAATGGAAGAAGAATTGATACCGCACAACCAGGCTATGATCAGCTTTAGTAGCGCACTGATTTATCCAGTCGAAAGCATCAGACTGCATGTGGTAGCAGGGGAGCCATACCTAGTAAGGATCCGAATGATGGAATTCATTGTCGTAGATGCCTCCTCTTCATACAACATGATACTCGACAGTCCTTGGCCTTACCAAATGGGAGTGGTGGTCTCTACACGACATCAATGTCTCAAGTACCTCACCGATAATAAGGCATGTACTATCAAGGGAGACAAGTCTACTGCAATAGAGTGCCACTATGTGGCGATGAATTAATCAAGCAAATAGCTGCTTTGCCCTAAAAAAACCCTGGAGAAGGACCAATGGGCCAAGAGCCTAGTGGTTAAAGAAATTTAGTGTAGAGAATATTATGTAGAATGTTTAAAGAATAATTATTAATAAAGGTATCTCTTTGAAAACGATGTCATTTCACACTCAACTCTGCATACAAAGGCAAACCTGGTCCAACCAAGGGGACAACAATGGCGCATAGTGACCGAGTCTTGTCCTATTAAAGATGTTGACAACTCACCGTGTCTGAGTGACCTAGTCTACCTGAGGAACCACAATACCACAAAGTGGATCGAGCCCAGTCTCACGATGGCTCAACGCACATGAATAACCTAGTCCAACCAAGGGAACCATGATGGCGCACAGCGGTTGAGTCAAGTCTCATTAAGGATGTCGACAACTCGCCGTGCCTAAGGAACCACAACACCACAAAGCAGACAGAGCCCAATCTCACAACGGTTCACCGTGTGTGAATAACCTAGTCCGACTAAAGGGACTACGATGGCGCACAACAGACAAGTCTAGTCCTATTAAGGATGTCAATAACTTGTTGCGACTAAGTGATCTAGTTCGCCCAAGGAACCACGATACTGCAAAGCAAGCCAAGTTCAGTCCTATGAAGACTCCTCACATATAAGGGACCGAGAGGGCGCATAGAAGCCAATCCTAGTCTTATTCAGAATGTCAACAGCTCGCCACACAGGTAACCTAGTCCGCTTAATATTGATCTACTCCGTTCGGATAGAGATGACTTCTCCATAACCTGACTCCTGTTCAAAATCAGGGCTCGTCATGGGAATCTGACCCATTTAGGCAAATGACTCCCCGACAGCTCAACACCTTTTCAGGATTGAGTCAATTACTACGGAGGTCTAGTCTGTTTGGACAGATATGACTTCCCCATAACCTAACTCCTATTCAGGATCAAGGTCCATCATGGGAGTCTAACCCATTCGGGCAAATGATTTCCCAACAGCTCATGATTTTTCGACAACTCACTCATATTTAGGATTGAGTCCATTACTACAGAGGTTTAGTCCGTTCGGACATAGATGACTTCTCCACAACCTGACTCCTATTCAGGATTAGCGTCCATCATGGGAGTTTAACCGACTCGAGCAAGTGACTTTTCGACAACACAACTCCTATTCGGGATTGAATCCATTACTACGGAGGTGTATTCCGTTCATGACTTCTCCATAACTTGACTCATGTTCAGGATCAGGGTCCATCATGGGAGTCTAACCCATTCAGGCATATAGCTTCCTGACAACTCAACTCTTCTTCAAGATTGAGTCCATTACTATAGAGGTCAAGTTCGTTAGGACTGAAAGAACTTCTCCATAACCTAAATCCTGACCAATATTAGGATTCATCATGGAAGTCTAACCCATTCAGGCAGAGACAACTTACAAACTGTTCAACTCCTCTTCATAGCAGAGACGCCTCCTTACAAACACCCAGACAACATCTATTCAAGTCTGACTCCTCCTCAAGGTAAGACTTATGACACCACAAGAACCTGATTCGCTCGGGTTAAAATGACTACTCCGCGACTTAAGCCTTATTACAGATCAAGTTAGCGTTATTATCAAGTGACGGTCCATTCAAGCTAAACAAGGGGCTCCAGTTCAGATTAAAACTACTACAGACGAAAGGGGACTTAACTACCACAATCTAATCTTAAAATATCGGCAGCGCATTAGTCTCTTTGGCCTAATCTAAGTACAGATTAAAGTGGCAGGAACAACAACTATAACACAAGTGCAAAAACAAGGAAGGGACTCCGATCCGGAATACCACTACTACACACGGAAGGGGACTTGACGTCCAAAATCAAGTCTTAAAGTATTGGCAGCGCATTAGCCTGTCCAGCCTAATCTAAGCCTAGATTAAAATGGCAAGTACGACGACTATAACACAAGTGTAAAAGCTAGGAAAACAAAAACTTTGTATTAAAAAATAAACTACTATTATACAAAATGTCGCTCAAGTAGCGGCACCAGACATAGTAGAGTCAAGGGAAACTTCATGAACAGCAAAGTCAGAACAACTTATTGAACAGCAGAGCAGGGGACAACTTCCTAAATGAAGGGATTAGAGCCAGGCTCTAGAACATGGACGACGACAGTTGTTTCCATGACATTCGAGTCAGTGTCAAGACCACCCTGTGAAAAAATGGAAGAGGTCGTCCTCCTCCTTAAAATGAACATAAGCCAATTGCCCATAAGTAGAGAGGTCCCAGTCCTCGTGATCTTGTTCAATATAGTGGAGTAGTCCAGTCTACCAGTAGCAATCTTATTGAACTGAGCGGAGTTGGCGGCCTCGGTTAGCTCCTTCTCCCTAACCTCCCATTGAGTTTTCAGGACAGGTAACTCCTCGATTGCCTTGACCAAACTGCCTTTAGAATCGGCCGGTTTGTGGCAAGCCTCAGTTTGACTTATACACTCATAGTCCAACTCTTGGTTGAGCTTGGAGAGTCGTAGTTGAAGGGTCTCATTAAGATATCGCTGACGGGCCATCTTAGTGCGTTTAGCGGCTAAAACATTTTGTGTCTCAGCAATAGAAGTCATGACATGTGCCAATCGGTCTGCAAACACTTTCTACTCAGTTACCGCCTTGTCCCTACTCTCCGGGGCATCTCTCTGATCCGCTGATAAACTTCAAGGCTGATCGAGCAACCAACGCACTGTTCAGGTCTTCTGGGCCCCAGCTAGCTAAATCCCTAGATCGGGTCGAACAACTAATTCCCTTCCAACGAACCTGGCCTACTGTGGGCACTTGATAGTTGCTTCTGCTGTTAGACATATTTCTTCTACATAGTTGGGAACAATGGATAAGTCAGACAACAAACAATTTCGTATTAAAAACACAAAAACAAGAGAAATGCACTTACTAAGGTCCCTGAAGCTGCAGATGATCATCTGCCCATCATGGGTGAAGTACCTAGACTTCACAGAAGCATAAAAAAAAATACTACTGCTAGTCTCCGATAAGAGGGCTTCACCAGTCAACAATTGTTGAGCTTATTCATTTTGATGGATGTCAGAGAATGAAACAGTTTTATCGATAGATGGAACCTCGCATCTCTCGCCCTAATTAACGTGGCAATCAGTGTACTCTACCCGCTTGATACTATCTGGGTTGGGGCAATACTCTGGTAGGATAGAAAATTCCAAATGGCGTTAGGGACGGGGAAGCGCAGGCCGACCTCAAACATGGCCTTGTACAAGTAGATGAATGCCCCCATGATAGTTTGAGACTCGCCCTTCGCAAAGAGTAACAATTCTAGATCATTAGGAACTTCATACCGCTAACGAAGAATGGCCAAGTACTTATCTGACGCCAATGACCTCCTAAAAAGTCACAACATGTCACATGGTGCTCCCTAGAAAAATGAGGTCAGACATACATGACTGTATTAAGATCTAAGCTTGGTTGAACTAGAAAAGCTAAAAACAAAGAATATATGAAAGCTTTGGATGGCAAAAAAATAAATTACCCCAAGGCAATCATAAATAGGTTTGACGTATGGAAGAAGCGATTACTTAACCACTGCAAAAGCATTAACTACAAAAAGGGAATCGAAAAGTCGACGAAATATGCCATTATGGCTATGCACATTCCCACAAAAATTAGTTAATGGCCATGCATGCAGCCCCACTAACTAGAGGGAATAACTCATGAGACATCAAATAGTCACCCAATCACAGCCACACATGTGGCATAGGCCAACCCTAATACAGTAAGGCCTCAGTGCGGTCTCGAGCAGGCCCAAACACAGTCCAGTCCAAACTAAGCCAAATTACCATTTAGCCTGTAAGTCAGGTGCCCAAGCCTAGATCATGTGAGCCTAACGTGGTACAAATATTTTAGCTTAACCCAAGACAATAAGGACCGAAGGTAGATCTTTGGGATATCACAAACCCAAGATCTATCTTGTACAACTTTTGATCCATAGCCAAGTGTTGAATGCAACCTAGTCATGGACGAGTATGATCTTTAGCGAGATCTCTTCCCTCTATCACGCATTGACGATAGAGTTAATGAAGGAGTGAAATATTCACTATATACGGTGAACAAATGGATGAGAATGGTACGCATTATTAATCTAATTTACAGTCTACATCCATCCTTACTCAATTACCTGACTTTAACATCAGAGTGCCTTCGGCCACCACAACGGTGGTCTTTGGCTCACTGTTGTTTATTTTGCATGTCAAGAATCAATCAGGACAAATTTGGACGCATCAAAGGTCTTAGACAATAAAGAGTGCAAATTTATAAATTACCTCCAAGAGCCAATTTTAAAACCTCTTATTTGAAAATTCCATGTTTTTTATTGTCTAAGAGCTCCTTAATATATATTATTTAAATGAATTAAGGATTTTCTTTAAGGAGATTCTTGAAGATGTTACTAGTTTACTGAGAGAGAATGCACTTCTTGGAAGCTCATTAGTGTCATGTCATACTTAATGAGGTTGTTGGAGCAAAAAAAATACCATATCCTCCTTAAAATCTTTCCACATATGCATTAATAGGGCTTTAAGGAGTCTCTTAGAGTTGCTTGTAGGTAATAGTAGTTAACTACCAAAACTATCAAACTAAGAAAGGTTACAGTTTTGATCTCTAGCAAAGTTATGACTTATTTTTTTGTAAATTATAGTTTTCAATGGACCACACCCTAATTTTGGGTCCAATAGATACCCAAACCTATGTTACCCAGATTACTAATTGTACAATTTTTTGATCCTCCATTGATCCGTTAAAATTCAAAACAAACTTATGCATTTTTCCCGACAATATGATAATAAGAAAAGAGCGATTCTATGTGTCGAGGGAAAGGGCGAGGAAACCAGCGAGGTAAACGAGGTGGCGGGGGGGTGAACCGTTCACCCCCCTCGAGATGCGCGCGCGGAACACATCTCGAGGGGGGTGAACGGTTCACCCCCCGCCACCTCGTTTACCTCGCTGGTTTCCTCGCTCTTTCCCTCGACATTTAGAATTTCGCATAAGAAAATGTAGGGGTTTTAAGATTTTGCCCCCATGATAAGTGCCAGTTTTGAGATTACCTCCCAAATAAGACCAAGATTGTATTTGCCCTTCCAATTTGGCTGGTTCGACGATCGAAAGAGATAAAAAGTCTATTATACCTCTGACCTAATTAATTAACACTAACAAAAAAACCTTTGTCTTTTCCAAAACTCTGCTCAACACCAAGAGCATTCTTCTTCTGCAAATGGGATTACTCTAACTTCCACTACTCCCTTGCCTTGTCTTCTTTCGCTCGAAAACCACCCAACCCCCTCTAATCTGAAAACCACTATCACACCCAACTACACCTCCTATGATATCCAACACCACCTCGACACCAAGGCTCCAACACCATCACTTCCAGGACCCCTTCGAACCTACCTCACGTCTGAATTTAACCACACACCCCCCCCCCCCCCCCCCCATCCCCCCTCAATTACTAGTCACTTATTCGCTTCCGTCTTTTTGAATCAGCAAACCCACTACCATGAACAAAACCATTGCCTCTGATCGACTTGAACAAACATCACTGCCATCTTCTCTAATACTCTAGCTCCCCCATGCAAGTGCAATCAACACCTTGCCCCATCAACCTCCAAAACCACCGTCACCCCCACCCACCTCTAAAATTAATCATCACATTCCATCCAATACCACCATCACACCTCCACTCTGATATGAACTAAACTACCACCACCACAACCACCATCACCCCACCCCCAATCATGATGAAAATTCATCTCTTTCTTGTTTCTTTTTTCCAATCACATCTCTATATTCAATTCATAAAAACACCAACTTTAATTTATCAAAAGTCACCCACTTCAAAACCCACCAGATTCAAATAAATCAAACCCCTACCACCTTCATAAGCTTTTATTCTTTTAAAGCCCCACCACCACCATTTCCAACCTGCAGTTTAATAAAACAATAAACTAGAGCCTAAGTTTGCCACAAAACCACACCGCTCGTTGCGCCCAATTCAAGCAACAATTTCACTTGCACAGCCACCGTAGCGGAAACAGAGGGGGGTTCTTCCGTCTAGAACCAAGTAAGGGAAATCAAATAACAGTTAATCTTATTTAGATTATTGGCTTAGAAGATCATTCTGGTACCATATTTATAGTATTGGCTTATAAGATCTACTTTTATGCTTTTGTGACCTTTAAGGACTAATTTCTTTACCATCATTAACCAACAAAACAAAACAACAATCTTAACCTTTTGAGACAAAATTCAATGTATATATGTCTAGAGTAATTCTAGGGAGCCCGCCTTGGTAGCCTGGGAGACTGTCCGGACCCTCCCGGGCACGTGTCTGGGAGGGTGTTTGGCACGTGAGTCCAACACCTCGACTCCCTCAAGAAGTCAAACCCTCTCCTGCGCCTCCTCCTCTTAACCTCCTCCTTTCTTGCGCCTCCTCCTCTCCTGCGCCTAAAACCTCCCACCAATCTTGGTTTCCGCTCTTCTTTAGCTCCCTATATTCTTTTTGCTTTTCTAAAGTTTTGTTTTTTTTCTTCAATCAAAGCTTCAGAGAGGAAGGAGGGGTTTGATTGGTTTTGTTTTTAAACTTCTCTTGGAGAGCTGCTTTGAAGAAGAATCCAAAACCCCAGAGAGGTAAAGACCAAAAAAATTTGGATTTTTAGTGAGTATGAGTTTTTTTAGACTAATCTGGAGATTGGGTGTCTGGGTTTTCTTTCGATGGGTGAGAAAGAGAGGTTTTTTTTTGGTTGCATGGAAGGTAGGTGGTGTTGATGATGTTGTGCTCAATAGTTTATAAAGAGCAAAAGGGTTTGTGAAGGAAGGAGGAAGACATCAACGATAAGATCCGATGTGTTTCTAATGGAAATTTTGCTTTTTGATCAATAAAGGTGCTTTCTGGAGCTACTTTCTTTATCTTCCCCTTCATTTTTACTGGTTCATGTTTTGCTTTGCTATCGGAGATATCTCTTCTTCTTCTTCTTTCCAACGAAATTGAGAGCTAAGGAAGATATTTGGAAGACGAAGAGGTGAAAAAAATTTGAGGTTTTTAAGTTGATGAGTATGTTGGATCTTGCAATTAGAGAAATGGGTATTTGATTCTGGGGTTTGTTGTATTTTTTGGTGATTGGTTTGGATCTTGAATTTTGATTTGGGGGTTTTAGTTCAAGTATGGATTGCTTCTTTGATTGGCTGCCCTAGAGTTGTAAAAGATTCAAATTTCTTTTGTATAAATTGATTTTATATGCAATGTTAAAGGCAATAGCTTCGGGGTTGTTGGTATTTAGTCTAATTTTGTTGGTTTTTGCCGCTACCACTGGTGAAGATGGATTTTCGGATTGTAATTGTGAAGATGAAGGTGTTTGGAGTGTTCAGAGCATTATGCAATGTCATCAAGTGAGTGATTTTCTTATTGCAATAGCTTACTTCTCCATCCCCATCGAGCTCGTTTACTTCATTAGTTGCTCTACCATACCATTCATATGGGTGCTCTCTCAGTTTATTGCATTTATAGTTCTCTGCGGGATGATCCATTTGCTCAATGGGTGGACTTACACTCAGAACTCATTCCAGCTAATGGTTGCCCTCACTATCTTCAAAATTCTCACTGCTTTGGTGTCGTGTGCAACTGCAATTACTCTATTGACACTCATTCCTTTGCTACTTAAGATTAAAGTAAGGGAGCTCTTCTTGAAAGAGAAGGCTTGCGAGCTTGGTCTGGAGGTTGGATTGATGAAGAAACGGAAGGAAGAAACAAATAAGTCCCATTATTTGACTCCTTTGACGGTTTTGGCGACACCCCATTAACAATTTGATTCAGTTTCTTCGATGGAGCAACACCCATAGTTTCATTTCCAGCAAACCCATGTTGTATTGTTAAAGATCCGTTCTTTAACACTGGTAGAGAGGAAGAATTGGAGAAAAAGTGAGAAATGAAAGTGGGGAAGTGAGATCTGTTAGCATTGAAGACACTCGAGAACCAAGGAGCAGACGAGTTTGTGGTGGAAAGAGCCGAGGTGTTGGGTTCACGTGCCAAACACCCTCCCAGGTACGTGCCCAGGAGGGTCCTGACTGCCTCCCAGGCTACCAAGGCGGGCTCCCAAGAATTATTCATATGTCTATGGAGTGAATGTTGTCTTCTTCCCCAGACCTTTTTTTCCTGGGATGAAAACAACATCACTTGAATGACAAAAGGCAAGGACACTACCTCATTTTCATTGCAAGAGAGATTTGCACGACTTTAGTAAAATGAGCATAACTTGCTCATTTCAAAACATTTTAAAGTGCTTCAAAATTTGTTTATTAGATAACTCATAATACTAAAATTTTCATGTTTTGATGAGGTTTAGAATTTGTCTGAATCAAGCATATAAGTTGGCCGAAAGTTAGGGACACTATCTTGTTTTCATTGCATGACGGATTTGCGCGACTTTAGTAAAATGACCATAACTTGCTTATTTTCAAGTAATTAAAGTTGTGTTTATTAGATAACTCAGAATACTACAATTTTCATGTTTGATGAGCTTGAGAATCGGTAACAATTAAGGGTTTAAATTGGTCAAACTTTACGCTATTTTTATGTTACTGTTTTTTTCAAAAATAGTTTTTTGGGTGGTGTGGGTTAGTAGCAAAAAAAAGTACATCATGGTGTGAGACAGTACTTTAGGTGGTGTGGAGTAGTCGTTGCCTTTTTTTATAAGGTAGAGGCCTTATAAGAAAATAAAGATATTACCACCATATAAAATAGAAAAAATGCTTTTTAATTTTTAACTTTGACGATGGGTTTTGTTTAAGAAATAAAGAATCAAACATAATATCTAACCCACACTATTTTTCTCTGCACAACTATGGTTCTGTACGACACGTAGGTTGCTAATATATCTCAACCCTTATTGCTTTAAGCCAATGATAATTTCCAAGATTTCAAATTTGTATGAGAAAAACAAAAGTGAAGGAGAATAAATATTTTGGTCTAAAAATGACTAGCCAACTTTAAATTTTCCAAGTCATATTGTGTTTGTAAGGTTTATTTATAGAACTAGCTTGGTTATAAATAGAACTAATGCTAGCAATTTGTACCATGGATATGCCTTAGTAGGCTAGTTAACCTAAGGAGCAAGGATTATGATTCCATTTTTTGAGTTAATTTTAGTATCCCGATTTAATGAAAATTTTCCAGAAATATTTAAGTGTCTAAAAAAATCGTAAAAAATTAAAAGGATACATGAAACATATGTAATTAATTTTGAGGGTATATGAAACTATTAAACACATTAAATTAAACCTAAATACCAAATTCTCTTAAATTCATGACATGATTAACAATATAGTAAAAATAAAACGCAAATTTCACACAGACAACTATAAATTTCAAGTTAATAATCACTTAAATTCTTACATGTACTACATCATCAGTCTCATAATAGCCATTTCGTCATACAAACTATATGTACAAGATAAAATTTCATCACACTATTATATAATAATCTTTCAATACCGAATAAGCTCCTAGCTGGTTCAAACATGATAGGATTGAGAGCCATTTGATGACAATATTGATCCCATGACATATTAAAACTATAACAATTTATAAACGTGTTCACAAGGGTAAAGTATCTCTCATGATCAATTCCTACCAAATGGCCAATAATGAGATATTGCTGATAAGTAGCAAAGTCAAGCTAAAAAACATGTGTACTTTGCCCATGATAAGCCATCATCACACCCCATTGACTATAATTATCCTCAGTGGATGATGAATCATAACCTCTTTATTGTTGGAAGGGACCATCCTCCCCTATTGACTATGAATATTCTAAAAAATGAACCATATCCAGCCAATACAAACCATATGAATAGACTTGGTTAATCTCATTCACATTGACCATTGGCAGATATGCATAGTTTCTCACATGTGAATGTCAAAGCACATGTCTGTGATTGCTTCACCACCACCACTCCCTCCATAATGACCGACAACACCATCACTCCCATCATCATCACTACCACTCCCATTATTATCGCTCCATCATCTCGAGTATGCAATACGAATTCACTGCCAATGTTGGCATCTTGCATTCCCTCAATTTCTTTTATCCTACAAACAATGCAAGGATTTGGATCTCCATGTGGTGTATTTAATAGTGGGTCACCATGCTCATTTACACATGAGTATATTGGTTCTTCATCATCCTCAATATCTTGAACCATTTTCACCTATGTATTTCAAACGTAGCCTCATGTTGTAATGAACAAATACAAATTTCATTAGATTCTTATGCTCTAGCGTTTCCTTCTTTTGTTATGAAAAAAGGCCAAAAGTGTTCAATTTTTTTCACAATCCAATGACGATGAAGTCTGAGAAATGATCTTTATGGCGATAGCTCTCAAGTTGGGGGACGATCTCTTATCAAATGCCACCATTCATTTGTAAATATTAATTTATACAATCTCATAATTGTGAAATAGATTTACATAGTATTGAATATATAAACTTCAACAAGAGAAAGCTAAGTTGGTTGTGTATATGTCTCCCTACTATATCTACTGATGTGGAAAATGATCTCATAAATTCTCTACAAGGCTTCAATTGTAGGTAAGACCATAGAAGGTCATATTAGTATAAAATTCATACTTTAATATAATATATCCCTGAATATATGAACTGATATTCGTTAGCTTACCTCTTGCAGAATCAATGCCAGATCAGCAGTACGTGAAATTAATTTCATCAATACAAATTCCACCGCCTTTTCAAGTTTCTCATCATTTATAAGATTATCATCATATGGAAAATTTGGGTTAACATAATAAGTTGTCCATGACATAAATAATATATTACATAAGGAAAAATATAAATATTCGAATAATCAGTGTTATAAAAATCGGCCTAGGCGGTAAAAAAACGCCCAGATTAATGGATGGGTGAGTTCTGGGCGGGTCTAGGCAGTATGGGCGGACTAGGCGAGTTTTTTTTAAGGTTGATTGTGTTCTTATTTTATTTTTATTTCCTCTTTTTTTTAGAAATAAACAATTCAATTATTTTTTATTCAGTATATGTCTAAATGTAACAAAAAATGATTACTTAATGGAATTCTCAAAGGATCTGCTGTTATCAATTTTAGTAATGTAGATTTTATTAAACATGACTGAGGTTATTCATGCAATTTGAAGAAAAATAAAAGAGTAGGTTTGGATATTTGTCCACAAATTCAACTTTTTATAAAGTAACCATCAAGACCAACTTCAGTCATTTGAGTTTTAATAAATTCTGTTCATGATTGTTAATTGTTCGTGTTTTTAAATTTTGCATAGGTATTTTGGCATTAAATTGGATGTAATTGATAAGGTATTATGCTTAACTTTTGTAAATTATTAAAGTTATAATACAAAACCTAAGGCTGCTTAGGTGCCGCCTAGGCCCCTAGGTGCTAGGCACCTGCTCGCCTCCCGCCCACTGCCTAGCACTTTTTAGAACGCTGCTAATAACTAAGATAAATAAGTATAATAATTAAGATAAATAAATTTTTCTTTTCGTTACCAGCTAGATGGAACGGGTATAACATTTTTTCTTCCATTTTTTGAATGACTTGAAGGATTGAATCTTGTTGTCGACCACTATTTTTTACTAGTTCTTTCATCTTCGCCCTTGCATTGAACACATAACATATAATAGGTTTCTTGTCACCATCCACCATTTTCAAGACTCTAGCAATGGGACTAAGAATCACCACAATTTCATGTATGGAGTTTCAAAAACTTAGATCTCTTACTAACCCCTTAACAAATCTTATATTAGAAGTATTATGTTTGATGCAGTCGGTTTTTGCTCACTGTTTTGACCTTGACATGCAAACTAGTTGACCAGCACAATGAACATACATGAGCCACAGATCACCATTGTGGTGGCTGATGGCACTCCGGTGCTAAAGTCAGACAGGGATTTGAGGAATGTGTAATGTTATAAATAGGGAATTTGTAGCATACCTTAGCTTACCAACCTCATGTCTTATTTATAGTGTTGGAATCTTGGTTTGACCAGGCCATCGATGGCGTAGTTTAGGGAAGAAGATCTTCATGGAGATCATTCTCTAATTAGGAGTCGTGTTGTGGAGGGAAGTTTCCCTGTTAGCCTTGTGTTCTTAGATACACAGGAGATAGTTCCCATCTTGAGAGTAGTCTATAGATAGAAGTCTCCATGTGTAACATATACTCTAGAATTTGCTTCCAAACAGAGCTGCTGTAATTGCCTGTCCGAAGCTCATCCTCGAGATACTTGGCTTAGCAGAGATTACAGGTATTGAAGATAGTTGTAAGACACGTGGGCTTAGCAGGCTGTAAAAATTTGAGTCTGCATTGGGCGGACTTAGAAACGCTTGAGACGGATCAGAGTTGGGCTGACACTAGGGCCTACATTCCTCGAGATCATCATGACATGTGTACGATGCAAAGGAGGGACCGTTATGGTATATCATCAGCTACTCCCCCCAAGTTTTTGGGCCATCACATCGGTTTGCTGAGTCGCTTCTTGAAAAAATACGTCGCTTATGATGATTGAGTCTAAATCGTTGCTTGATCCGTGCGTTTCATTAATTGAATGTGTGTCGATTTAGTGGAGAAGAAGCGGGAACCTAATCCCTATTTTGGTCATCCTTTATGCGGAGACTATCTCTTATATTTTCTTTACTCTTAGAGATTTTACTCTGTTCATCTTCTGATTGAAAAGATTAATCTTTTTTACGGCTCACTAAAAACCATCTTGATGACGCAAATTTGGCCAAGGGCTTCGAGTTTTTCGAAGATATGTTGTTTTCTGAATCGGGCCTTACTGAAATTAGGAAGAGGTTTGGGGTCTTTACGGACCTGCCACTATATGCTCTAAAGGATGATCAAACGTCAATGTTTTTACCAACGGGGTTTATCTATTTGCACTGCGGGATGCTCCAAACTGGAGTCTGCTTTCCTATTCTTGACGTGATTTAGGACTTCTTGGATTTTCTTGGGATCCCTCCTGCCTAGGTTGTACTCAATGGGCACAAAATAGTTTTTCTCATTTTCATCAGAGCGGAGGAAGGTGGCGACCGCGTGACTCTATGGGCGATCCAGTTGCTGACTTCTCCTCGACTGAACGATCACGCCATTTATAAGATTACATCACCGGTTTGCTTTGAGAATTTGCCGAATGACTTCAAGTCCTGGCAGAAGTACTGCTTCTTGGCGCTTGCGGATTCAAAGTATTTGCAGTTCAAGGGTCATCCGCTCTAACGAGAGTTCAAGCCACTTCGTAAGTGTAACTTTATCTTTCGATTTCGTTGCATTGATTGTATGCTAACCGTAGCTCATGTTTCTTTGCAGGGAGGTTCCCCACTACTCCTCTTACCCAAAGGAGCAAAACACTATAAAGAAGTTTTGGGACTTGCGGAAGAAGAATGTGGAGGAGGTCATATGTATCACCAACTTTATTCGCAGCAGGATGTGGAACAAGTGGTATGAAACCCCCACTCTTTACTGGTTCCCGTTTCATTTGACACGGAAGGGCTTTCTGAAATGTTTGCCTCCTTTGTAGGTTTGAAAATGTCATGTGTTAGGATTGGGTCATCTTCCAAACAATCCGCTCCAGTAAGCGAGGAGTGTGAGTTTGATCAGCCTGCCAGGGTGGAGGCTGAAGTGTTCGGCTGGGAGAGGGACCACATGCGATTAGCAAGGGTTGAAGATACATCGAATCTTAGCGTTGAGCAGGTAGAAGCTTTGAGCGAGAAGTTGATGTTGGCTGCGATGGCAACTTCTACTGGTGTTGATCCATCCGGGATCGTTCTGTTAGAAGGTCCTAATGAGGATTCGCCTAAGATTCTGGAGTCCAATCGCTCCACTGGTGCGTTGTTCGATAGTGGTCGTGGTGACACATGCCAAGTTTCTCATAGTCCGCATTGTTCCCCTTCTTGCTTTAGGCCGCATCTTAAGGTGATGGAGGGTCCATCTTAAGCCGTCTTGCAATAAGGGATCGAATGTCAGCGATAAAGGAAAGGCTGCAAAGGAAGGCCTGGGAGCCATGGCAACTATGAAGGGTGGTGCTAGCGTAATTCTTCATCCAGGAGAGTACCATCTGGATGCGCGAATAAGTCTGTTTGCCCCAGACATAGTGAAGATGAACAATCGGGCTTAGCACCGGGAGATTGATGTGGATTATGCTTCGAGGAAGCATATAAATAGGCATCACAGTTGGCTGATGCATCGCACTCCAAAACCCGAGGAGGATACGCTAGAAGGGTGTATGGATAAGGGTTTAAAGTACCTTATGTTGGGACTGTCTCACTTGAGCGAGGTGGTCGTCGCTGGGATGGAAGTTATGGCGGCTCGTGAAAGGGTGTACATCATGGAGCATTTCTTCTCAAACATACATAGGCTGTATTCTAACGCATTTTTTGAAATTGAGCTGCTGAGGAAGTAGGCTAAGGAGAGGAGGCTGGAACAATCGGTCGTTGTTGTTGAGGCTCAAAGGATTTGTCTGGAAGCCCTTGAGTCTGACTTAGCAGAAGCGATGTCCGCGAGGGATAGATTCAAGCAGGAGTTGGATCAGACCCACTGTGATCTAGAGGTTGCATAGGAAGCTGCGACTAAGGCGCGTTATGAATTGCGGTCTCTCACTGAGGAGAACGCCTTGAAGGAGGCTGATTAGGCTGTTTAGAGACAACATTTGGAGTCCGATGTGGAGTTCAGTGCTCGGATGGCAAGGAAGGTCGAGGACCAACTTAAATTGAAACAACATGAGCTCAGTGTTGTAAAGAGCAATCAAACTACGGAGCAATCTCAGGTAGATGCGCTGACAGGCAAGCTGGAGTTGTTGGAAATGAACTTGCTGAAGTGAAAGCGCGCGAGGAAGAGCTTCTCCAGGAACAAGGCAAGTGTGAATTTCCCTGGGATGTACACGACAGATTGGAGATATTGGTGCTGATGAAGGAGGAGCATTCAAAATGAGATCTCGATCACTATAAGAAGATGTCATATGCAGATTTATCACTGGTTTCTGCGTCATCAGATGAAGAGGGTGATCTGGATCATGATGCTCAGATTGCGGCATGTGTGCACGCAACTCCTGCTCCTTCCTTTGTTAAGTTTAGCTCTTCTATTTTTGTACCCTATCCTAATTAGGAAGAAACTTTGTACACTTGTACCTTTTTTGCTTCAACTGTTAATGAAAACAGATTTATCTTGAGTATGTTTTGTACCCGTATTATGCTCGATTTCCCTATTGTGCGTTTTCCATTTTGCCTTGTCGTTTTACTTTGTTATAGGCTGTCAATAAGAAGTCAAGTAGTCTGTTTGTGTTGAGAGTTTGACTATTTGTGTTGCGAGTGATTCAGAGTCATTGTTGCGCAGTTACATCCAATAGTAGGCGTTCTTAGAAGCGGGCTATATTGCCCAGCTATAGCCCATCATTAAGGTAAGCCACTAGGGGCTTGTTTCACCTACCTGACTGTTAGTCAGGGTTAGCTGTCATGAGTGAACTGTGATAGTCAAGCACATGTTTTGTCTTTGAGCCAGAGAGCTTGTCCCAAGTCAGGTTTCACAAGCTCGAGCAGGCATTCCATGTAGTACTCGTTCGTGTGTTGGCGGGATTATTTATGGGTTGGCATGAGCGGCCTTTGCTGATAATAGAATGTCAGCCCGTGTAAGCGTGAAGATGCTACCTGAGCTGTGATTTATCTCTACGGGCAACATTTCAAAAGAGAGCGGTAGTCACGTGGCAAGTCATCTACTATGTCCGAATAGAGTGGACTATAAGTTCAGGGAGTGAGGATTTGGCGATCATGGTCTATTGGAGAGTAATGATCCTGTGGCGAGTCATCGACATCAGTTCGGGACTGACTAGGCTCCCACCTTTCAAAACATCTATGCCCACGTATAACAGGCTACAAGTTTGACACAAGAGGATTCGGCGACCATGGTCTGTTGAAGAGCAGTGGTCCCATGGCAAGCCATCAAAATCAGTTCGGAATTGACTAGGCTCCCACCTTCCAAATCATCTACACCCGTGTGCATCGAGCTACAAATTTGGGGGTTTTCAATAACCATGATCTATAGAAGAGTAGTGGTCCCATGGCAAGCCATCGAAATCACTTCGGGACTGACTAGGCTCCCACATTCCAAACCACTTACACCCGCGCAGTAGGGGCTACAAGTCTAGAAGTTTTCGGCGAACTTGGTCTGTAGAAGAGAAGTGCTCCCGTGGCAAGCCATTGATATCAGTTTGGGACTGACTAGGCTCCCACCTTCCAAACCATTTACACTTGCGCAATGGGGGGCTACAGATTTGGGCTATGATCAAAAGTTGTTGTTGCAAGTAGTCACCAGCTAGGCTTACCTGATCAGGTTCGGCGACAGTTGTCCACGAAGGGGCCAACAGTCCCTGGCGAGTCATCGTCACCAAACGTGATAGTGTTGATTAGACTCCCACTTCCTAAACCATCGACATCTGCACTGGGCAGACTAGGTGTCAGGGTGAACCAGAAGCTGTCGTCGTCAGCCAAATATGACTAAGCTTGCCCGGCTAGTGGGGGCTCCGCCAACTGCGGGCATGCGAGCCTATATACGCGAGCGGAGTGCGTGCGAACGAGTTATGAAGAGACATGAGTACCTTGAATCAGCTGGTGATATGCAAGTGTGATCTGTGTGTCAAGCATGACTAGGGTTTCTAATGTCTGTCTCAGGCACGTGGTAGAATATTGTTTGAATAGTGGGCCGAGCCCATGAGCCCATACAGTGAGAGCTAGGGTTCCTTGTAATGTTTTTACTTGAAGAAAATGCTTTGGGTTTTCTAAAGGCTGAAGGGTGATCTCCATTGTTTGAGTCTTAGAATGTTATGACATTTACACCAATGAGTCACAATGAGAATCGTTGTTATGCGTGGTCACCTGCTCTAGATGAGCACCTAATTGGTTCACTGAAATCTCGTAATATCTTCTCATATTTAGAAGAAGTATGAACACCCTCCCAAGGGACGAGATTGTCGTTTACGTGTTGGTGCCCTGTCGTTGCTCTGAAGCTCTTAATCTCAGAGATAACACCAGTAGCCAACTCCGGAGCAGTCGCCTCCATCACTTCTCAATTAACCCCATTGTCTCGCCTTGATCTAGAATTTGAAATCTCGGAATGGGATGGAGTTGAACATGGCCTGCTGGATTGGTCCATTGACTTCTGGCTATCCCTCTCATCCCTTCGGCGGAAGGGTGCACCCGATATTGTTTCAACCTGATGCTTGTCCCAAGTTCATTTGGTCGAGTGGATCGACCGAGTGAGTTGGTCGTAGTTTTGGCTGATGTTTCGCGGGTCCCCCGGTTTCCAATTTTGTACCACCTCAGAACATATTTGAGGGTTGTGTCCACATGGGGCTTGAATTGGATGTGTTATTTCATCCTATTCTCATTCATGCCAGTTCTTTGTCTCGCCGTTGCTCACAGATAAAGTTCATCGGAGAGTTTGCAGAGCTTACTTTGGGTACCTTAGCTCTCTTTCTGATTTAGACTGTTTAAGCGAATCTTTACTTTATGTCACATCGGATTCAGATGCTCGTAGTATATAGTCTTTTGTATCTGCCTCAAGGTGCCTGTTGTTACATCTTTCCTGTAATTAATAAAGTGTGTTTGCGTAATTCTTTTTTATTTCTTAATGATTGCAAATCACATAAGCTTCTAAGAACTAAAACTCTACATTGACTATGGAAAGAAAAATAAACAACTCAAATAGAATAACTGTTGGTAGAGAGAAGTCGACCCAGCCCTGAAGTGAATTCGCATGGTCATTTCTGAATCGTTGATACTTTCAGTAAACTGCCGAGCTTCGCTGATGTCTCTGACACTACACCAAAAACCTCCATTAACAACGGTTCTAGACCGTGGGCGTAAGCCATTGCCACGGCTAAGAACCGTGGACTACAGGGGCGTCGCAAATCCTTTGTAACGACTATAAACCGTTTGCTAAACATTGTAGCAACGGTTTTATGCTTGAAGGGGAGGGCGTTATTTTCAGAAATTAGCAACGATTATAAACCGTTGCAACAAAATAGCAACGGTTCTAAGCCGTGGCAAACGTCGCAACGGTTCCACGCCGTTACAAAGTGTAGATATTAGCAACGGTTATAAACCGTGTCTAACAAGATAGCAACGGTTTATAGCCGTGGTAAAATTAGCCACGGTTTTAAGCCGTGACAAAGTGCATATATTAGCAACGGTTTTAAACCGTGTCTAAGAGTAGCAACGGTTGGTAGCCGTGGCTAACCTTGGCAACGGTTAAAAATCGTGGCTAAATAGTGTGAATTAAACCGTGGCAAATGTGCTAGCAACGGTTTTAGGGCGTGGCTAACCATGGCCACGGTTGGAAGCCGTAGCAAATGATAAATAATGCCCATGGTTTGTAGCCGTGGGAAGATGTAACCACGGTTTTAAGCCGTTGGCAATTAAAACAAAATTCAAAAAAAAAAAAAAACTATTTTCTTGCAACCGTTGCAAGTTAATATAATCGAAAAAAATATATATTTTATTTTTGCTGCTGCAGCAATATCACAGCCGTGGCACCTGCAAAATCAGTCCTTACTATAGTTTGTGTCATGCCTCCGACACGAATAAGATTCCACCAAACTATATATGCTAAGTAAATACAAAATCAACCGTAAAAAGGAACTTGTCAAGTTTTGATGCCAAACAAAAACATGTAAACAAATAGCACTAATGTACAATAACAGGATTAACCTGAACAAATGGAACATAGCTTGTTATATCATGTTTCGCTCGCATCTAAAACAAAAAAATTTCTCTATGTTTTTTCCAACAATACAAATCGCCCTAGTTATAATGTAAGAAAATACATTGATGCCCTTAGGAACAGGCCCCATTTCTTTCGGTAGTTGCTTGTTCAATATACTGAAAATGATGAGAATGCAGCACCTGGTAGTTGCTTGTATATGGCACCGGTGATGGTTGATAAAACGACACACTTTCACCCCAGAAACAAGCAATGCATGCGCATTCTCCTGTCCAACATACTGCTGCCCGTACTGGCTCAGACCTTCAGAGCCCTGCAGTATAAAAATTAGTTCAGTACTCAATGACAGACAAACATGACCCTATAAAGATTGCTAATAAACCATTGACAGACAAACATGACCTAAATTGCCACAGTTATTGAAAACAAGACAACATAGATACTCTTTAAGTACTTTGATTGCATATGATCTGGACCTGGGTGTAACAATAAGTTGTAGCAAAAGCACAAGTAGAAGTATCATCATCAACAACATATAGGTTTCATGCTGAAAAAAAAATTCTACTAGACCAGATTATATGCTCCTAAAAAAAATTCTACTCCACGGAACTCCTAAAAAACATTGCCATATATCCATTAATCCATCACAGTATATATCATCAATTACATAAGCTAAAACTTGATCATGTGACATCAT
This sequence comes from Berberis thunbergii, assembly GCA_003290165.1. Taxonomy (NCBI): domain Eukaryota; kingdom Viridiplantae; phylum Streptophyta; class Magnoliopsida; order Ranunculales; family Berberidaceae; genus Berberis; species Berberis thunbergii. The sequence continues at coordinate 61,123 of QNQO01005472.1, forward strand.
AACATACCATGTCGTCCGATGTAAGAGGTCCCAGACTTATCAAAACAACATATGTCCACCTGTGAAGGGAAAAAGATGTTAACATGAGCTAAAGCAACTTCTCGCTAGACTTTCTCGATTACGAAGGCTTTTTTTTATTCCCATCAATTCAAAGCAAATAACCATTGATCGATACACAAAAGAACTAAAGGAACTTGTAAGAGTACATGTAATAATTAAACACCAATATACAATGACAAGGGAATGAATATTGTGTCTGACACCAGGTGTAGGTGCCAGATACGTCAACCCACAAATTCCACCAATACAGGCACCATTACTACATTAGATAAGACTTTTTATCCTATTTGCTTGAAATCACAAACGAAAAGAGTCATTTATGCTTAAATGTCGAGGAAGTGAAGTTATCACTTCAATTTTTTCATCATATTGATTCCGGTTATAAAGTTTACTACCTTGCTAAACTGAATCAGAAAGTTCTAAATGTCGAGGAAGTGGGCCAATCTTTTTCGGTGCCAGCATTCCCGCGGTGAGCGTGGATTCGGTCCCATCCCGCCACCTCCCTCCCTCGCTCATTTCCTCGCCATTTAGAACAACTCAAACTGAATATATGTACAAAGAATTGAAACCTATGAATGATGATGCAGGAAAAAGAGTACTTTGTGCGAATGTAGAAAGGTGTGACAGTTACCAAAGGCTCTTAGATTGAATCATAAAATGTCGGTTAGAAAGGTTGACATGAGTTGATTTCCATGAGGACGATCTCCATGGCGAGGAGCCACACACACATATATGTATATATTCAAGCGCACATAAATATTTCAAATAAATACTATGGACACTAACCTTCACATATGGAATGACTTGGAGAACAGAGACGCGCGTAGAAACCGCAGGCAATCTCTCAACCGTAGAACACGCAGCACACGCATGTTTCTGCGACAATCAAGTTACACCGGACTGCCCAGATCAACCGGCATACACATGCTCCAACCGCATGTCGCCACATCTCAGCATGTCAACGCTGCGACACAGCAGCAGCAAACCCAGCAGCAACAGCAAAGGCAGCGCAGCAGCAGCAGTAGTAACGCAAAAAAGCGTAGCAGCAGCAGCAGTAACTGCAAAAAAGCGTAGCAGCAGCAGCATCAACGCAGCGCAGCAACAAGCAAGCAGCATCAGCAACACAGCGCAACAACAGATGGCACTGTTTTGCGACAGAGTGCTCTGCCTAAACCGCGAAATGCTGGAATTTTACGACAGGTGCTCTTCCCTTCCATCCAAGAAAGGCTGGAATTTTGTCGCGACAGCGAGCAACCCACTGCATCTCCGAAAGTCCGCCCCTTCTCCTGCAGCCGAAACATCCCTGCCACAATATGTATCCGCATAAAACAACAGCAAGTACGCCAGAGCAACATTCACAAATAAAAAAAAATACCATTAAGCTTATATAATATAATTACAAACAATATAATTACAAACAATAATTAAATATCAATACCATTAGCTTATATAAAAAAAATAGTAATAATAACAGAGCAACATTCACAAATAAAAAATTTGACTGAAACAAAAGTATATAGTGAGCTTAGTGTGCCTCTTCATTTATTTGAATTCACACCGTCCCATACTGACACTTCCAAACATTCCTAGATAGGACACTGATGCAGGAAACAAGAAACACCCTTTTTTTCAAAAAGAATAATGTGTTCTTCATACTAGTTTATAAAAATGGAAGCAACGAATGCATGTTTTCTTGTGGTTACCAGAGATATCTTATATGTCTCCAAAGCTTCTTAACATATAGCCACATATATCTAAGACTGCTATGCTCGAGAAGAATAACAAACCCAAATGATTCTTTTTGTTAATTATGAGATATTTTAATCTCTGATCCAATTTTGAGTTCCAAATCCTATTTTTAGCTAAGTATATGCAAAATCAAATTAAAAATTAACTTCTTGATAAATATTTATGTTGATGCCAAGCTATTGACACAATGGGATACATACTTCCATTGATGCCAAAGTTAATTTGCCTATAACATGATAAGATAATGGGAAACACGTGTACTAAAAGAATGAAAAATCGAGAAATTTTAAATAACTTGCAATTTCCATTATGGAAATTCATCACTTTACAGGAATCTTGAGTATTCAAACTGATCTGCGTAGCCTATCACTTGCCTTCTTTGATAATATCACCCTAAGCATTCAAAAAAAATTCAAATTCTAAGTATGTATTGTTAAGTCGTTAATTAAAAACATGAGAAGTACTCTATTGTGGCAATTCAAGACATCAAATGCACAAGTTAAGAAGTTCTATGGACTGAATTTTCTTTTTCTTTTTTTTTCATTTGATGAGCATTATGGAATTATTTCCTCAAAGTTTAATTCTAGTCTGTCTCTGGCTCAAAATAGTATCTCCCAATATATAATTCTTCAAGCATTATAATAATGGCCACACACCAAATCCATTAGAATCTCATAAAATATGAAATGTAGTTATGTAAACCACAAAGTTTATACCGCTCCATAACGCATGCCAATCATTTGGGTCAGTCCACAGGGTTCATATATAGAAGGAACCAACACCATATCTGCTGCAGCATAGAGCATGTGGGACAGCTCCTCGCTACAAAAGAAAGCCAATCATCAATGAACAGGACACTGGTCATCAACATCAAGCGATATCAAATATTCAGGGAAATAAAAAAAGACAATTTACTCTTCTTTTTCATGAACTATTTATAGAGATTTTTTTTATCAAGTATTTTCAACATCACAAGCAAATAAATACCTAGCTTAGCATCAAGGATCAAGTTCTATTAAGTCTTACCTATATGTCTGAAGGATACGGATATTGGGACCTTGATTATGCTGCAAAAAGAAGGTAATATAATCACTCTCTCAGTTACCTAAATTATATCCTCCACATAGAAGAACTTATTAAGTTGATGCAAGAACTCAAACCAGATATCTTTATCTGGAATTATAGAAAAAAAAAAAAAACTAGCGTGCACATTCATATAGAGGATGTGAGAATCAAATCCATTACCAAATTCGCAAGGCCATCAAAGTCTTTTTCTACTTTACCATCCGGTGCTTTCCCCAATATTATCAATTGCCCACCCTACAAGATGACAAAAATATGAGTTTGATATTAAATTAGACAGCATCTATTTTCTTGTGAGCGTGAAAAAGAATGAAAAAAAATCGAGAAAAAAGTCATCTTCATCTAGAAGAATGATTTAAAATCCGAGGAAAATGACCAAAGACAACAAACAACATGTTATAACTGCCTAATTTGAATAATAACAAACCTGAAACACAAAAAATGGCTCCATGCAGTGCTCTCAGCCATAGAACACGCAGCACGCGCGTTTCTGCGACCCGAGTGTACCCCGGATTGCCCAAAACAAATGCTCCAACCAACGTGCGACAGACAGCAGGGGGTCCCAGCAGCAGCAAAACCAGCATCAGCAGCAACTCGCAACAGCATCAGCAACGCAGCAGCAACATCAGCAACAGCAACGCAGCGCAGAACAGAGCAACTCTGTTTTGCGACAGAGTACTCTGCCTAAACAGCATCTGCCCCTGTTTAGCGCAATTTCACGGTCAGTAGAATGTCTGTAAAAAGAAAAATGGTTAGCCCTTCTACTGTAACAGTAGACTAGGGGGCTTGGCTATTCCCTGAACATTCATAATGAGAGAGGATCACAGAATTTACTTAGCCAAATATAAGCTTTTAAGAGCATATGAAGTCAAAAGCCCCACCTACATGAAAGAAGAAACACATCAACCAAAAATGCAGAACAAACACAATCAAACACAACGGGCATTTAGTTCGTGTTTACTTACAGCAACACCAAGACAGGTACTAGTAGCAAACAGATATAAAAAATCTCCAATTATCTGAGTCACTGTCCAGCCATCAAGCTTTGATATCGAGCTTTTGAATTGCTTTCAATAGAACAACTAAGTGGCATCATTTACCACGCCTTCCCCAAAAACTAGACTGTACAAAAGGGGTGTCTCATCTTGGTTTAGCACCTATAAATACCAAGAAAAAAAATCTCTTCACATGCTTATGATGCAATAATGATAGGTGATCAAGCGCTTAGTTAAGTAGAGTCAATGTGACAAACCTGAAGTGTGCAGACAGTATCGGTGGATGAAAAGATTGTACCAATGGCTGAACCAAAAGAACATTAAGAAAAAAGAATACTTTAGCTACAATGAACGAAAAATATAAATTAAAAAATGGTGAATGGCCATATCAGATACGAAGATCAAATAAAAGGAATAAGAATCGAACCAAGTAGTCACGTACTCGGTATACTTGTTCCCGCGAAACTCATTCAACATGCAGATGGACCTTGAAATCAACTACATGGATTGCATTCAACAAATTTGGCATTGCCAACAAATTTTCCAACTCTTTGACGTATATTGCATTCAAGACATGTACATCACCAAAGTGCAACCCTGGATGCCTGTAGACTAACACTTGCCCAGAAATTTGTCCATCACCACTGTATTTCAGAAAATATAGACCTTAGATGCCCCTATCAATCATCAAGTTCCGCATGAGTTCTACACCATACGAAGAAATCACCAACGTCCAAATCCCCCATCTTGTCTCCTTTTGGATCACTTTTGTAAAGTTTCACCCCAGTCTTGTATTTGAAGCATAAGGAAAGTCTGATCTCTGTTGCAGGGTTCAATGATCCATGACAAGCGCAAGAGAATTGATGGATAGGATGACTACAACCTCTAATCCTATCGCAATGACATTCCTTTCCCAATCACAAACTTTGTATCTCCTTGACACTGAAGGAACAGGATTGCTTGGAGGAAGGAAACCTCGCAACACCTTGAGAAGATGATGGTAATGGAGATGGTGTAATGGAGATGGAGGTAATGAAGATGGTGTAATGGAGATGGAGGTAATGGATTATCTGGTTGCCTTGTCGATTGTGCACCGGATGACGGTTGTATCTCAGTTCTTTGAACAACTCCTTGTATTCCCTCACTTGTTGATGGTCTTACATAAGTTCCACTTTCAAGTCTCTCTCGTATCCATCTAACATTTTCTTCCAATTTTCATATTTTTCTTCCCTTTTTTTGGCTTCCAATGTTTTTTCCAATAGCAATGAACGAGCGGGAAGTGCAGCATCATACTTCCTTTTAGAGACAGTGGTTCCAACACAACGAGTACGTCCCCTCGCTTCTTGGCCAAAAACTTGGCTTAGAGATCATCATCAATAGTGAGGTCAATTACCTTGAGTTGAAGATTCTTGCAATGCAGCTTTTTTTGCTTTAACTTGTTCCTTCAAAAGAATGAAAAAATAAAATAAATCAGGACACAAATAATATTCAAACAAACTACAAAGTAAATTAAGAATGGGTATAAAAGACATCATTGGGACCAATCCATATATTGTTCAGAACCAATGCGTAGGCTTCCATCCTTTTCCCGTGTGACATGCAATCCAATATGTCAGTGCGTGGGTAACTGTTCTCCATCAGGGTTCTTCTCAACCTATATACTTGAAAGATTAGTCTCAGCCTATAAAGTTAAATGGTATATAATATTGTACTAGTAGCTAGAAACTCAATTACCATTTTTGTACTCTACTTCTGCAGCACTCTTTTGGCCACCCCCATACATACTTGAAGCCTTTTTATTTTTTGCTTTTGGTCTCTAATTGCCTTCGCTTCAGGGGTGCTCTCATGGCGAAACAAACTCCTTCCAATCTCCTCTCTACACCATTTGGAACATGCTTCTTTTCCTTCAATGGTAGGATACTTATCCAAATAATTCTTCCTAAGAGATATGCATTTAACCTTCTATAATATTCAGCATTTTCAAATGCACATCTTTCACATAATTTGGAATGTCGTATTCACGCTGCAAATAAGCCATTGAGATATAAGTTGAAAATAAAATAAGACATTATGAAAATCAATGATGTAAATCTCACCT